>LPNX010564483.1:0-55054 GCA_001517045.1 Pseudotsuga menziesii | reverse complement strand
ATATATATATATATAGTGTTATATTACTTTATGGGTAAAAAGTAAAACTACGATTAGGTGTAGTATCTTGGTTTCATGTATGGAGCTAAATCTTGATGGATACTTGATACTACATGACCTTTGCCTAGTATTAGGGATGATGGAGAATAGGGGATATTATAGGAGGTTAAAACTGTCATTTTGGTAATGTAGTAAGACCTAAAATTGCTTATGATTAGATAATATCTCGTCTTGCTTGGATGTAAGGAAACATGTTAATGACCAAATACCCAAAGGCATCTAACAAGAGTGGCAGATTGTCTCCTTATGGACCATCAATGAGTTATTCTAGGTGGCGTGCTTTTCTTTGAATAACAATGATGAATTAATTAATATATGTAGATAACAATCGGTGATGGTTGTCCGCATTGCGAGTTTGACAACTAAGTTATAATAGGTTTTGTCATCTTCGTGAAAAAGAGTAAAAAATGTTATATTAGTATAACTTTGAAAGGGGGAAGGAATGTCGAAGATAATTCTTAGTGACATTGCAAAGGCTTGCAAAGCCTATGATACTAGGGGAATGGGGACTAAAAAATATTCATTGGTGTGGTTAGTATGCATGGATGGTCTCTACAAAGAATCTTTGAAGGATACTAAACATGAATGCTCTTTGGAGAAAGGTGACAATGCTAAATATGTAGATCATCTTTCCATGTAATATTTAACTAGGCCACAAGTCTAAATTGGCTAATTGGTGATTGGAAAAATACAAACTAAAAGATGAATACAATTTTCTTTTTGGAGACTAATGGTAGCATAATCCCAATGCGTTATAACTTGACTAAATTTTAGTACTATCTCTTTTAGTCGTTAATTAGTTGACTTGATTAGCTAGCTTGTAGTGTATTTACTAGTTTAATTAGTCATTAATTGTTTATTTCACAAAATACTTACTAGTTTAATAATCATTAATGGTTGACATTTTGTAGTATATTTACAAGTTTAACAAGTCATTAATTATTGATCCTTTTTACTAGTATATTTAGTCTTGTTTTCTTTTTGGGTATCTGGTGGAATCGGTAACTGGATCAGTCTTGTACTCACATGACACATGGTCAATTCCTGTCCACTAACACTATAACATGTCGGCATACCCACGTTTCCCCCACATGTGGCACACAAGGCTAGTCGGGGTTTGGACCGATGACATCGCAAGGAGTGCCCTAATAGTGTACCCTATGACCAATTGACCTACACTCTGAGGGCATATATTTATTATTGTTATAAAGCATTGGGCAATTAGTATAATCCCGGTCCTTTAAAAGATGAGTAAATTAATAATAGAATATGTAGTTATTATTGTTAGATATATTTATGACTAGTTTAGTAGCTTTATATTCAATTTAATTTTGATACTAATTATTGTGTAATATTTTTTCCAGAAAAAAATGTACTTAAATTCAAGGTGGAAATAAATACAATCATCAGGTCAAAGCAATCCCTCCATACGGCTTACAGTCATATGTTCATCATATCAATCCTCTAGCTTCATAACTTCAACAGGGAAGTTCATTATAATGGTAGTAAGTGCATTACAATCCATACCCAAAGGTGTTATGGCATAACAAAAAAATAAATTGGCATGTTACATAGTTAACCATTTTTAGAAGTCATGAATTATGAACTAAATGTAGACCAGTGCCTGCCTTTCCTCAAATTCCTGTAGGATGATATGATTTTCAATTAACACAGTACCTTCATTGGAGATCTTGTTCGTTATCTCATTGAATTCTCTTATATGAGAAAAATCAATATGAGCAAGTAAGCCAAATATTTGATGAAGTTGTTCGTTCAATGACCTTAAGTTGATATTATGTAACTGGACATTACAAAATAATAAATTGATGACTAGACCAGAGTCTCCAAAAAATTGTAGAGAATCAAACCCTTGGCATAGAGAGAACTTTAAGAGTAGAAATAAGGCCATAAAATCACTGAAATGATTTGTTCCTATCCTTGCATTTGCTTTGAAATGAACATATTCGAGGTTAGTCACATGTAAGACAAAGCCACATCTACAAATAAATCACTACAAGAACCATCGAAAAAACACCATGGCTTGAACTTGTCCACCTAAGCTCACCCATAGACCTAGGTGGTTTATACAGTAGACTATTATTATAATAAGAGAGTAAACCCAAATGCCAAGTAGATGTTTTGAAAGACATAATGAACTTGTCTTCAAATAAATATGAATTATGACCCAACCAAATGACCCAAAGTGCCAAGTAATGAAGTTCCCTAACATGCTACAAATATTTGTTGGAGAACCATCCATAAAAACATCCAATAATAGTATCCTTGTCTCATAAGTTTGTGAGACCCAAGCGAACTTCAATCTCCCTCCAATTCTTTTTGTGAATAATAACAGTTAAGTAAAAGATGTACAATTTTGCCATCATTGTTCCCTCGCAAAAGACAAATACTTAGCCCTTCTCTATTCCTTATCCTTAACATCTCCCAAGTCAAAACCTTGTTATACAGGGAAAACTACATAAACAAATAGATTTTGGAGGATTTTTACCTCTCAGAGTTTCTTCCACCACTAGACCTCATAGTTTTTCCTAAGGACAAATAGAGTATCATAACCCAAATTGGTTGAATAGTTTCCTCCAATGACGTTTCTCTCCTATATAAGTTCATCCTCAATAAGACCAAGCCTAATGTGGTCCCTTTGAAATGAATCTATGAAGTTGTTCCATTAAATGGCCCAATCATCTACCAAGTTTAGTTCATAAACATTCAATCAACCTTGTTCCTAAATAGTAGTAATAGTTGATTTGGCACTATGTTTAATGTATATTTCTTGATCATTTGAAAACACTAAATCAATTTTTCATAAAGAAATATTCTTCTATCACACCCATGATAACATCAACGTTGACTCTAACTTGTGACCCATTGCCAATTTTTCAGGCTAGGAAGGAATCTATCACAGGGAAGGCCAAGGTCAAGGCCCTACATTGGTTTGAAGAGTTCTAGGTACTTTCCTTTCCTTCCTTATCTAGTCAAATATTGTGGTAGGAGAAATGTATTTTTGTATTAAAATCCTTCTCCATAGATAATATTTGGTGATCATATTCCACAATGATTTAACAATGAGTGATTGACCAAATAAATGTATATCCTTCAATCTCCATCCTCCCAAAGACTTTGGAGCAACAAATTTTCTCCAATTAACTCAAGTGAGTGCACTTATATTCATTGTTGCTTTGCCACATAAAATTGAAACAATACTTCCTGATCTTCTCTAGAATGGCAATACATGTGAATAGACCCCAATACAAACTTTACTAGAACTAAACATCCTCCTCTAGTAAACCACATGTTGCACCACAGTGAAATTCTTTTTTTCAACCTTCCTAGTCAATCTATTCCAATCAAACTTCACATAATTGTTTGGTTTTAGATGGAAACCCATATATTTTACACATGTATTGATGTCTAAAGACTAAAAGGGTGGATATCTTTCAACAATTGTATCAAGACCACCATTGATTTTAGAAGAATAAATAACATATTTGATCTCATTAAATTCCATCCCCGTGGATTATTTTATAGATAAGGAGAATATACCTGTAGGCCCTAAGTTCTAGTTTTGAACATAAACAAAAGATAAATGTATCGCCTACAAATAGTAGAGGTCTAATACTTTCCCATCTGCAACCCTAGTACCTTTGATCAATCTCTTTTGCTTAACATCATCCAAAGATCCACTAAGTCCTCATATCACTAAGAGAAACAAATAGGGAGACAAAGAGAAACCTTGCATCAACCCCCTATATGACTTAAGGAAATCGGAGGATGCACCCTTAATTAAAACAATGAAGGACATATAGCTGACATAGCACATTATCTATTTAGCTATGGGGTAGGAGAAACCAATTTGTATTAACAGCAATCTTGTATAAACCTAAGAGAGCTTATCATATGCCTTCGGCAAATCAAGCTTAACTACAATAACATGATCATTGGGGGGTTTAATGGAGTGAAGGCCCTCTTATGTTGTTCCTATGGCTTCATGAATATGCCTTCTCTCAATGAATCCAAATTGTTATGCTGAGACAAAGTTGGACAGTAAAGGCTTAATCCTAACAACCAAAACAATGACAAAAATCTTGTAGAGGTAGTTACATAAAGATATAGGTATATATCCTTCAAAAGTCTAAGGGAAATCCACCTTACACTTTTGGAACATATATTCACACTTTTTGCACCCAATATTTGCACGTTCGAAATCGGGTTTTGCACTTTCCAAAACAGAAACTGGCATTTTCAAAGTCTAATTTTTCAAAATTTAGAAACTCGAATCTGTGAATTTTCAATTCCATTTAGCAAAATACTATTCGAAATTTTGAAATTTGGTAACTCTTCACTAAAAAGACCCTTCAAAAAATCAAACACAACTAAATAACAATGCCACATATAGAGAATATTATCAAGATAAAAAACCACAATGCATTATCCAACAAACTAATTTCATGTTTTTTACAATAGATCTTACATCATTTACACCGTCAAGGTGTTGCAAAAAAGGCCACAATCGATCTAATACTTATGTGTCATTCTCATTCTCATAATTATGGTTGTTTGCAATTACGTAGTTCTCTTCATCATTGTAAGCATGTCTTTCTTCTGAATCGTCCACAATCACTACCTTACTAGCATCATAAGCATAACTTAAGATATTCTAGACATTATTTAAAGGTTTGAGATACATGTTTGGATTCCTAACTCCAACATAGCCCTTTCATGGTTTGGCATCATAATAATATTGTGTTAATATGACTTTATATTGATTTTTTTTTCAATTCAGTATTGTTTAAAACTCCTAACAAAAACTCAGTCACATTTTTGGCTTCTGCAAATGTGCATAAACCAACCTCAAAAATATAAAGGCATTGTTTAAGAAATTGTTTTAGCATTGTCCGCATATAAAATAAACCTATATGCTTGCAATGGTGTCTGGATTTATGTTGTCTAACTTGTTTTGAAATGAACTCTTATGAATAGCACACAACAATACTCCATTTAGATCGAATATAATTAATTTGTTATCTAATAATCTTGTATCTGCACAGAAAAACCATATAACACAATCTAATTAACGAACACATCTTTAAGATGCAAAATAAATAATATATTATATACTTATATGGGTCGAAGTTGTCAAAAATTAATATACAAGACCTATACAAAAGAACCATTAATTGTTCACTTCTCTCACAAAATCAATTGTTGTCTCTCTGATGTTCATGTTAAGTTGAATGTTTTTAACCAACACCCCATTTTCAAACGAATCCTGAGATTATTCAATTGAGAACACAACAATGTTTTTATAGTTACTTCTCTCGCTTGTGAATCGTCAAATGTCCAACTAGTTGGCATTTACAAGCATTTTTCCTTGGTATTATCTTTTAAATGATATTGTTCTTCATCTATAAACAACATGTACGATCTTCTTATATATATCTCCATATTAGATAAATACATCCTTGAGGGAATTTTCATATATGTGCAATACTTCACCAACACTATATGCATACATTGATGAATTATAAATCGTACTATGTTTACATTGCTCTTGACCCCAAATAAATACAAAGTCCTCATTCTTCAACCATTCAAATCTATCAAGGAATTTTTGAATTTCCATGTCGTCGAGTGAAGAAAACCACATAGCAATGCCAAAATTTCTCTTGCAACATTGATAATATCAGGACTGGACATCCACGCATAACAATGATAGCAATTATGGACAAAACAAGGTTATTTGGAAAATGCTTCTCTTTTGGATAACATCCAAACTCCAAAGAGAAATCCCTCTACTTCGAAGACCAATAGTTTGTTTTGCGGTGATATTCAAAGTGCATACAAAAAATCGTGACTATATATAACTAGAATGACAACTCTTTTCTCATCAAGTTAATGATCACAAACATGATGTTGTAAATGCAAAATCTCTTAAATTTAGAATAAAATTTACAAACATCACCCAAAATTTCTTAGATCGAGAAGAAAATTATACAAGCTTCACACTAAACTAATATGTTACTATTATTAGATTCAAAAGAAAATTAAATACAAACATCACCCAACAAGGCAAAAGCTCATTTATTATTTAAAATCTTCATCGGTTACATTAATTGTTTCTTGCTCTTAAACGAGGCAATTGAAGTTCTGATATAAGTTAATTCAGGCATTTTACTTAAATCCTACCAAATTCCACATATCATATCAGTATCTTCCTTAGTGGATGATGTATTGAAGGGATTATATGCAAAATACACTTTTTAGATGAATGTGCTAGCACATCATCACCCTACAAAATAATCATCGATGTCTTACTTTTCAAATATTTCACCGGGAACTCCTCTCACACTTTGTCCGTGTTTTTTTGTCTCTTTCCTTCTATATATGTGGTACATCTCTCTTGAGACCATAAAAATAAAATATGGTCCCCAATTTCTTTTTATTTTTTCTTTGTCCCTATAAATTTCATAAACATGGGTTTCCCTTCATTGACATCACATTTAGATGACCAAATTCCAACATCGAATTTTGCAAGACATGCTTCCAAAAATGGTATTGCACTTGGTTGTGATTTATATAATGTGCCCTTGTACTTGTATTCAAATTCTTCATATGTACTTTCATTCACCCTTTTTCCTTTTTTGGAGGCATTTTCAGAGACTTTATGATAAAATACAAAACCTTCCATTTCAATATTAATAACATTTTTGTATGGGAAGTTGCACATAATTAGTGTGTGTCATATATAATTTCCCTAACGATGTCTTACTTTTCAAAGATTTCATTGGGAACTCCTCTCACACTTTGTCCATGTTTTTTGTCTCTTTCATTCTTTATCTGTGGTACATCTCTCTTGAAACCATAAAAATAAAATATGGTCCCCAATTGCTTTTTATTTTTTCTTTGTCCCTATAAATTTCATAAATAGGGGTTTCCCTTCATTGACATCACATTTAGATGACCGAATTCCAACATTGAATTTTGCAATACATGCTTTGAAAAATGGTATCGCACTTGGTTGTGATTTATATAGTGTGCGCTTGTACTTATATTCAAATTCTTCATATGTACTTTCATTCACCCTTTTTCCTTTTTTGGAGGCATTTTCAGAGACTTTCTGATAAAATACAAAACCTTCCATTTCAATATCAATAAGATTTTTGTATGGGAAGTTGCACATAATTAGTGTGTGTCATATATAATTTCCCTAATAACTTTAATTTACCAAATTAGGTAGAAAACAATCATTGTCTCTTACATGTCAATGATTGGCCAACATTTGATAGGAGAGTAACAATGTTGGAGCTACTGTGTTTTGCTCCCAAATCTTTGCCTAGTTCATTATTCTCCAAGGATCCCAACTCCATACTTAGTTGGATAATATCCATGGAGATCCTCGATCCTTTCTCTTGTTGTGGAGAATACACATGTCCAAAAACAATCGAATCGTCTTAAGCTACAAATTTGCAGGTTTGATTTTTTATAATTTTTTGTTTTTCAAAGTATAATGCCCTCCCTGATCATTAGATATACATTGTCGGAAAGCTAAATTATGACCTTCTTGTTTTTTAGGCCCTTCTTGTCCATATTGTCCATTGGCTTGGTAATTATTTGTGGATTCTCCATCACACTCAACGTCTTCATCGAATATAATTTTTTATTGGATGATTCTTGAATGTCCCATGTATTTAAATCTAGTATAAAATGAATTTGAAAAGTTATTGAACAGAACTGGTCGCAAAAATAAAATACAATGAAATAAGACATTTGAAAATATTAATACATTGATACCTTCCTTTATATATACCAATTCATAATATAAATTGTTCATAAACAGTTCTTCTTGTACTATTCCATGATAGAAATAATTATTCTATTTGGTGACCTGATTAGCGAATGAAGAGCTTTACTTCCTACATACAATGAAAGAATTGTACATTGATAAGAGATCAATATGGAAACCATGTGATCCCAGAACTTATGTATCCTTTATTTTTCAAAAACATGGTTTCTCGAACGATCATTAAGAACCTTCGATAAAGGTACATCAATGATTGGCAGGTTCTCACCCTTCCAATCCATCTCCATATCAAGAGTAGACAAATAATCACCCTCCTTAACTAATCCAATTGTATATATTGTATAACAGAGAATCCTTTAAAAGAGTCATTTGAGAAATATCTATAAACTCTCTTGGTAGGATATTCCTTTACTACTTTTTTTTTATTTCTTGCAGATTCGTTGTGTCTCGGCCTGCTCTTCCTCATCCTGTTTCCTCTTCTCGCCTACCCCTAGGTCTGTCGGGGTTGTACTTGAACTAGGTTTGTTAACACCAAAAAATGTTCACCTAGCTCTCTATGGTCCAAAACATTATTATTCCTTCCCCCATAAATGAAGGGAGGTTGAGCATTTATTGTGACTTACAAAAAAACCCTAAAACGAGAATGGGTAAAAAACCATGGACAAATACCATGGGTAAAAAAACCTTGGATCATCCTATAAATACATTGTGAAGGTCTCCCCCCAAAATAATTTGTAAAAAAACCTTGGATCATCCTATCAATACATTGTGACGGTCTCCCCCCAAAAAATTTGGTCAACATTACATTACATGACATTACTTTTCACCTTTCGACATTGTTCCCATATTTTTGCCATATCATTTTCCACGGTGTATGTTGAGCTTGCTCCATACCCTCTTGGATCCTTTCCCCCTTTTTGACAACCATTAGTGGACACGACTAGAGAACTAGACCATGGAGTCGGTGGACCATTTCCTCAAACGACTGTAGTGGCCCATGTTACTAAAAGGTATGCTTGTTATTATTTTTCATTAGTTAGATAAAATATATAAAAATAAATAAAAAAAATAAAAAAATATTGTTGTTGTTGTTACTTTTTATTAATGTAAGTCGAGGTTGAGAAATCCCTCGCACCATGAACTCTACCCTCTGATCCAACTGATCTAGGGTAGGTGCTTTTGCATGTAGTAGGGGAGAAATCCCCACTATAGTTTTGGCGACTCCACAGTTTCGATCCCCTTAGATGTATATTTTTGTAGGTGTTTCTATTGGTTTTGTTGGGATTATTATTAATCCTCCCTTTGTATCCTTTGACCACATAAAGTCTATTTGATTAATTTCCCTAGATAAGGAGGTCTCATCACTTCACCAGTGCATGGGGGACATAACCAGTGGATATATGCCACTTACTGCACCCGTCTTGATGCATTTTTGGAGCTCCAGGGATCAATCTTTATTTTATAGGAACCCACTCGGAGTGCCACCAACAGTGTCCAGCAGTTGACTCCAATAGTTCATTAGTTATCCTTAGTTAAACTTCAATCCCCATCAGTTAGATCACTTCCAGTGTCTCTAGCGCCAGTTTGCATGATTCAAGGGAATATATGCACCTTTGTTCACCTACCCCCTTCAATTAACTGATTGTAGTTGGTTATTAACTATTTTAGTGATCTGGAGTTTCACTAGTTAGCTATAATGGTGATTTTCCCACTCCTAGTCAGCTCTAGAGCCAGTCTAGGTTGGTAGATTCAACTACCTATGTAGGTATTCGAATTATTCCTTGATGTTGTATTATATATTCACCCATAATGTGAATAATCATTAATGGAAGATTTATCATATCGTTCTTCAATCATTCTTCTCTTATTTCTCTTGTGCAATCTATGTGAAGACCATTTTTGTCCCAAGATTTTCCTGTTAGAATCTAATATGGTATCAGAGCCTGGTCAGGCTACTCGAATCTCCCTCAGATATTTCCATTAATGCACTAGAAGCAGTTGAGTTTCCACATAAATCTGACAAGCTTTGCCTTTCTAACTCTGTATTTTGTCTAGAGAAGTCTTTATAGGTGTGACGAACTTCGAAAATGTGCTCATTGTCGAAATAGAGGTTGATTCATCTTTTTTTTTCTAGTTTTGTGCATGTACAACATATTATGGATTTGATATCACTTCCTCCTCTACCATCATTCAACTATCTTGAATGGAAATTGAAGATGATTGCATATCTTAAGAGCCATGAGCTCTTTGATGTGTCTATTGGAGTTGTGGCAATGCTAGAATCTGATGTTGAGAAATCTATTTGGTTCAATAACTGTGGCATAGCATATGGAGCCATGTGTAGCCATTCCTCCTAGTATGCACTATCTCATTGATGATGTTGAGTTCCCAAGTGAAATTTGGTCCAGATTGGACAAAGCATTTGGACAGTAGAATGAAGAGATTAGTGCAAAGCATTGGGAGAGCGCATTTCACATCTCCTTTAAAGTTCTTCCATCCTCCATTATTTCTCAAGAAGATGAAGTTCTGCAAGATGAAGAAATGATAGTCTTCAAATTCAATTCGAAACCATACTCATTCTGCTGTTGCTCTTGAAATTTTTGAGAAATTTGATGTCTCGTGTTTTCATGCAACTACTCCAGAAGAGGAGATTCGAACCTAAATTGTTGAAGAACTCTCCTTCCATCCTTCTGAGTCTTCAACTGATTCAATTCGAAACCAGACTCATTCCGTTGTTGCACTAGAAATTTTTGAGAAATTTGATGTCTCATGTTTTTATGCGGCTACTCCAGAAGAGGAGATTTGAACCTCCACTATTGAAGAAATTTGTACCGAGTCTCTCACCTTAATTGGTTCAAATTTAGAGATTCAAGACCTCTCGGTTATGCTTGTAATGGATCTCATGAGTTTTTGTTAAATAAATCAAGCACCTAAAGGCTCTTTCAAAGTTGTTGTTGGGGATTCGATGTCAGTATATTTTTATGAATTATTGATATTACATTTTGTGATTTCATGGATATTTTTAGAAGCTACATCAGATTTTGGAGCTCAAGCATTCACTCTCCATAGTCCCAGGTCTTTTGTCTCTTCCCGCTCAATCATATACTCATCTCTTCATAGTGCTAGAAATGATGGAGAGCTCTTGCATTTGCTTGGAAGCATGATCCTCTCATCTGGAGATGAATCTACTTCACATGGTTCGAAGTATCAAGCACATCAAGACTCATTTGAACCTAATTTAAAGATCAATTTGAATGAGCATTCGTTGTTGCTCTTTTGTCAGATTATCTCAGTTGCTTTACATGGTCCTATAAACTCTTATGTAGCTATATATGTTCCTGATCAATTTGAGAATATTCCTCTTCTTCCCAAGAAGAATATCCCTCCAGACATCTAATGAAGTTCACACCTACTTGGATTTGGAGCAGTTTATTTTTTTGGTGTATCTCATGTCCATTTTTTAGGAAAGCATTTTCCCCATGCGGTTTTGCCTTTTTTCTTCATTTTACATGGATAAATATTTTTTACATTTAGATTGTGTTGCCCACCTATTTCGACTAGGTGGCAACTCCATGTACATGAAGATGTACATAGTTGTACAAATTGTACCTTGGAAAAATCTAAGGATTTTTTTTCACTTCTGTAGGGCAATTGCCCCTTTGTAAAACGAAATGTCCGCTCCCCTGCGTGGGAAAATTAATGTAATTATATGTGCTAGTGTGGGTCATATGATATGGATGCCACACCATGGAACTGGTTGTTAGGGAAGTCCCCTCATCGAGTGTTTTTTCCCTTTCCAATTAATCTTGTTGCGTAAACGATTTTAATTGGTTTGGTTTTTCACTCAAAATCCTCCAAAGTGGTGACGGATGTTCTAACAGTCAAGTCCATGGGGTGGCTAAGGTTTCAAAATGTTATTCATGACCATGCTAGACATTTGTATAGAGTCTTGCGGAGTTTCGTTATGTTGTTGTATTTTTATTTATTTTTTCTAGTTAATTAATTTCACCCCTTGGTGGTTAATTAACTAAGTTTTGATGTAATAATGTAATTGCTCAAGTACTGGCACTTTGTAATAGGGGCTATGAATGCAAGATAAATTGCTATGAAACCCCCTAAGCCACTACTTCGAGTCCCATGTCATTCTGATAAGGGGTTGAGGAGATAGACCATTTTTTGCTAAACAAGGTCTATTTTTCCTAGGGAATTAATTAATTTCCCTAAGTCAAAAATTCATATTATTTGATTTTGAAGGAAAAAATCAAATAATGCCATGGTAATTTTGTTTGGGGGTTGCCAAGTCTAGGAAAATTTATTTCAAATTTTTCCGCCCCCCATGGTCAAAATATGTGTGAAGATTTCCCAAGTGGGGTGCTCCTCTTGTCTTAATAAAAGATAAAAATTAAAAATTAAAAATTCAAAAATTAAAGATCAAAAATGAAAAAAATAAAAAATAAAATATTAAATAGAAAATAAAAGATTAAAAAATAAAAAGATAAAATTTAAAATATAAGATTAAAACTTGAAAATAAAAGATTAAAATATTTAAAAATAAAAAGTAAAAAGTAAAAGATAAATTAAAAAATAAAAAGATAAAATAAAAAATATAAGATTAAAACTTGAAAATAAAAGATTAAAATATTTAAAAATAAAAAGTAAAAAGATAAAAAAAAAAGTAAAAGATAAATTAAAAAATAAAAAGATAAAATAAAAAATATAAGATTAATATTTGAAAATAAAAGATTAAAAGATTTAAAAATAAAAAGATAAAAGTCAAAAGTCAAAAAATAAAATAAAAGATTAAAAATAAAAAGATAAAGATAAAAAATAAAAAGGATAAAAATAAAAATAAAAAGATTAAAAGATTTAAAAATAAAAAGATAAAAATATAAAAAATAAAAGATAAAAATAAAAACAATAAAAATAAAAATAATAAAAATTATAATTTGAGTCAAAAGGGGGCCCCACTTGAGTCATGGAAACCCTAGATCTAAGGGTGGAAAATGGTGAAGACATGGATCAAGCACTCAAGCCATGGATTAAAAAACAATCTAAGGGTGTAGATTCGTTGAGAGTGGTAAAAAGTCAAATACCTAGATCTAGTGGTGGAGATTTAATCTAGATCTAATCTTGGTTGTTGATCTTCAAGGGGTTGGGGTCTTCCTCAACTATATAATGAGGGTCTCACTCCCTCATTTGATATGATCTCTCATGCTATTCTTATGCTGCCGGAATATTTCTCCACTCTCTTTTCATACTCTTATGCTATTGTAATATTCTTGCCCTAGTTGGGCCATAATAGAAGAACACTTTGGAGGAAATTTATGCCGTCACTCTACATCTCATGCATTCTTGTGGTGAGGTAACTTGTATTGTATTTTTATTTGCATTTGTACTGGCTTAGATAGCTCTCCACAAAGTATTTTGTGGAGGGATCTGTAAGTAGAAGTATTTCCACTTTCATTTGTGAGTTTTTTCAATAAGATTTATCAAAGTATTTTGGTAGGTTTATTGGGTACTCATCTCTTTGCTTACATTTGCAGCTCTCTCAAGTTTATTTACAGGTTTTCCAAGCCAAGAAGGGCTCCTCCAAGTGGTCATTTTTTCGAAATTTCAATTCGGCCATTTTCTGTTTTCCTTCATAAAACTGAGTTTTATTCACTGTATAGTGAATATAACCCTTGTTTTAGAGCCCCCATCCATATTATATTAGTATAGGATTTTATTTCTGCTGTTTATATGTTGTTTTCAGCCCCAAAACTTTCATTTTTAACTGCTGAAATTTCATTTTTTTAAATTTAAAGTTCAGATTTTTCTGTAAAATTTCTGGGTTTTACACTAATTATTTCTAACTTTTTGTTTTCGTTTTCTGTAGTAATTTCCAGCAAGTGAAGTTGCTAGTTTTTTGCAGGTTTTTGCACAGAAAGAGGGGGTTATGCTGCCCTAAATTTGCCAGAAAAAAAACCAGCTAAAATTTGGTCCAAAAGAGGCCCTAAACTACACTTCTTCTCTCTCTTCTATTACATTGTAAACCCCAAATGAGAAGTTCTCTTTGGGGTATTTCTCTGCTGTAAATTTATATAAGTAGTTGCTTAGAGTTAGTTTATTATTTGCAGTTTACCCACCTATCTTTGTGACAGACTACCATCTCTGTCGCAGAGATTGTTGTGAGGTTAGTTTACTGTTTTATTTAGTTGTATTGGGCCTTTCTAGTTTTACTTTCTGTTCACCCACCTATCTCTGTTACAGACCACCATCTCTGTAACAGAGATTGTTTTTTTAAACAAAAACGGTTATATTATTATGAAAGATTCAACTAAAGACCGCTGATCAAGAGTACAAAAAACCACTAAAAGACTCCATCTTTAGACAGAGGGCCAATTATGGCGGAATTTCCAGACTTATCTTCGAGTTTACCTTGAGTTCATAGCACCCTATATCTATGAATTTGTTAGCTGCTTCGTCCGCCCTCATATTAAGTTCCCTAAGAACGTGAAAGAATTCAATCTTCCTAAAGCTTTTAGCCATATATCTGATTCTTTTTAACAGTCTTTCCATCCTCTCATTTTTCCCTTTTCTTCCCCTACTCAATGCTTGAATAATTAGCCTTGAGTCTCCAATGACCACAACTTCATCCGTTCCTACTTTCTGAACCTGCTTGAGGCCTTGCCAAAGCCCGTAAGCTTCTGCCATATTATTAGATTCATGTCCGATGCTCCAAGAGTATTCAATTTCAGTTTTCCCTCTTGGATTTATAACAACTCCTCCCCCTCCCGCTCTTCCTGGATTCCCTTTTGAGGCTCCATCAAAAAATAATTTGAAAATCTTCCTTTCTTTTAACCAATTCCATTCGGATTTCCCATTCCTCCATTTTATTGACAGCTATGCTATTAATTTCCTGAATCTTAAGACTTTGCATCCACTTTTTTTCTCTATTTGTCAGCTCAACTTTGTTAGTCGGGATTGTGGAGCTACTTACCACCTCGCCAAGCAGAGCGTTGATTTTTACAATTAATTTCCATGCTGGTTGGTGCCGATTCTGGAAAATTCTTTGGTTTCTTTCTTTCCAGACGCATCAGCAGACAATTTTGGCTAGTTTCAGCCAACAAGCTCTCACACCATTCTTCTTAGTCAACTCGCCTTTATACATTTTTTCCTAGTGAGTGAAAAATTCCTGGTTACTTCCATTCCAATGAAACCCGACATCTTCATTCTGTACTATTTCATTCCAGATTGATATGGTATATGGGCAATTAAAAAATAAATGAGAAATAGTGTCTGAATTTGCAACGCAGAGTGGGCAACGAAATGGGCCTGCGTGCCCCCTTCTCTCCAGGTTCTCTCCTGTTAGCACACGCTGATGAATTAAGATCCATATAAACACATCTATTTTTGGCAGCGTTTTATTATTCCAATTATAATTCCAAATCCCAGGGTTCACTGACACATTGTATGTTGCAACATACTCGTTGTACCCTTCAACAGTCGTGTAGGTGCCTGATCTGTTGCCCCAGCCACATCTGTCTTTCAAATTAATGGAAATTGGAGCTATCCCGGCCAGATGATAGCTCAACGATTTTTTCTCATTCTCCAGCGCAGGAGGACAATCCGGCAGCACCCACTCTGTCCAGCGATAAGGATAATTCGTTTCCCATTTGGAGATGCTCCATAACGTGATCAACCCTCTCTCCTCCATCCATGATTGCAGACGCGGCAGATGTGGGGGAATTTTTCCAAGGATCAAGTCCTGCCAGAGGTTTATGGCTTTGCCATTACCCGGTATCCAGTGTAACCTTTCAATGAAGTGGGGCAGCGTTTTTTTGCAGAGCTTGAAGATGGAGGACCCCTTTTTGCTCACGTATTCTCCTTCTAAACATCTGAGTCTATCTCCTGGAAAGTATTTGTTTTTGAGGACTCTACTACACCAGGTTGGCTTTGATTCGAGAATATTCCAGAGTAGTTTGGCCCCAATGGCCAAATTTTGAGCTTTGAGATCCCTAATTTGGAGGCCTCCCTCATTTCTTGGGAGCTTAATAGTATTCCAATTGATCAGAGCATATTTTTTGCCTTCTCCTTTATTCCCTCCGTTCCATAGAAAGGCTTTCAGTAATCCTTCAATTTGGCTTATGATTTTGACAGGAGCTAGGAGAAGAGAGCTTTGATAGAGTAAGTAGTTGTTCAGGACATCTTTAACTAAAACAACCTTCCCCGCTAGATTTAGCCAAACAGTCCCCCAGCCTGTTATTTTCCTTTTAATTTTTTCCACTATGGGGATCCAATCCGAGGACTTGGATTTAGTTTTGACAATAGGCACCCCTAGGTATTTGAAGGAGTCCCAGTTTACAGCTCCACTCATATTTAGGATTCGGGTTATAACTAACATTTCCCTTGGATTAATGTTCCATCCGAAGATCTGGCTCTTCCTGAGATTGATTTTACTTTCGGAGGCCTGGCAGTAACGATTCAGTTCCTTCATGAAACGGTGAGCAATAATCTGATTGGCCCCTCCCATTAAGATGGTATCATCAGCAAACTGTGAGTGGTTAATGTCTTTGGTTCCTCTCGCCAGCCTTATGCCGGGGAGCTCTTGCTCTAGTCTGGCGTGTTCCAGTTGGAAACTGAGTACCGAAGCCAGAATGGCGTAGAGGAGAGGCGAGAGCGGGCATCCTTGCCTCAGACCTCTCGTAGCTTGAAAGAATGGGGCAGCTCTGCCATTGATGAGGGGGGCTATCCAAGGCTTGTTGATGCAGGCCTGGACCCAGGAGACGAATTTGGGGGCAAACCCAAATCTCAGCATTACTTGGAAGAGGAATGGATGTCTAACTCTGTTAAACGCATTAGCCAGATCAAGTTTCACCGCCATTCCTTTGTCTCCGTTCTTCAGGCTCGAGTGAATGGCTTCCTGTACTAGGATAATATTATCCCAGATCTTCCTTCCTTTGATGAACCCCCCTTGGTTCTCCGGGATAATGCCTGGCAGAATAAGCTTTAATCTGGTGGCCATGATCTTAGTGATAATTTTATAGCCAATATTACACAGAGATATTGGTCAAAACCTGTCAAAGGTCTTGGTGTCTTTCTCCTTAGGGATGAGGGCCAAGAAGGCTGAATTCGTACTTCCTCTAATCTTACTGCAGTTCTGGGACTTTCTGACCATTTTTAACAAATCTGTTTTAACAATATTCCAGCAAATTTTGATGAAGTTCACATTGAACCCATCAGGACCGGGTGCTCGGTCCTCCTCCATGACAGCGATGGCTTCTCTGAGCTCATCCATCATAATGATTCTATTCAGAAGATCATTGTCTTTTCTTTTAATTGCGCTGGGGACTAGATCGAGGAGCTGGGTGTCGCTGGTAGTGGGTTGGTCAGTGAACAACTCGCTGAAGTATTTAGATGCTTCTGCCTTTATTTCTTCAAATTGATTAAATACCTGATCGTTAACTTTAATTTCAGAGATGTTATTCATGCTTTTTCTGGCCTCTGTTAGCTTATGGAAGAAACTGGAATTTGTGTCGCCTTCCTTCAACCATTTAATTCTAGATTTGAGGCGCCACCAGTCGGCCTCTTCCCTACAGGACGCGTGGAGGTTTAAGTGTAGATTTGTCTCCTTTTGGATATCAGTGATAGTCACCAATTTATCTTCCATTTCAGCCTGGTGCGTCCCCAGCGCTTGGACAGCTTGGAGTTTGGTGTCATTTGGCTTTGGGAGCATTTTGGCCCAGTTCTTCAAAATTTTCTTGAGTCTCCTCAGCTTCTCCTCCCAGACAGAGAAGGGGGAGCCGGTGACCGGGAAGACCCACGATCCAACTACTATTTTTAAGAAATCCTCATGCTTGGCCCACATGGAGTTGAATCTGAACGGGATTGGGCCCAAGTTTTTTTCTTGCTCCATTTCCAAAAGGATGGGCTTATGGTCAGAGCCTCCAAAGGGAAGGATTTTAGAAGAGATAATCAGGCCTAGCAGGAGGAAATTGTCCTGAATCAGGAATCGGTTGAGTCTGGCCGCAATGTGCCCGGGGCCGAACCTCCTATTGTTCCAGGTATATTTCCCTGTAGCAGGCTTAATGTCGATGAGATTCCAGGTCATAATGATATCTTCCACCATGTCAGTGATGAGGTCTCTAGATCTAGAGTCTCCTGTCTTTTCATTCAGGCTGAGGGTGAGATTCAGGTCCCCAGCCAGAATAACATTACCCTGCAGATTAGATCGTTCTTCGCGGAGAAGATTCCAGCAGCTTATTTTTTCGCCATAAGAGTTAGGTGCCTAGATGTTAAAAATACTTACTAGGGAGTTGGTGTCTTTTTGTCTCAGCACGGTGAGGATCCAGTGTGTGCTGATTTTGATGTCCATAGCTTCGTATTTTCTGTCATCCCAAAGGGTTCCTATACCCTCAGATGCTCCCCTAGAGCTTAAAGCAGCAGTTCCTTTTTTTTTCCAAAACTTTTTACTAATTTGGAGGAATGCAGTCTCCTCCAGCTTTGTTTCCTGGATCAACAAGATGTCGGGTTGATGTAGGGATATTAGATCTAGCATAGCTTCTTCCTTACCTTTTCTACTGAGCCCTCTGCAGTTCCAGGAAATTGCCTTCATTACTTACTTTTGGAGGTCGCGGGCATCCCTTTCGAGGCATGCCCTTGCTGGCGGGTGTTTCTTGGGTTTTTCAACAATTTTTCCAAGGTTAGCTGGGATCCTTTTAGCTTATCCTTGTATGTTGCTCGCTCCCGTTCTTCTTTTCTAGACTTCCTCCCTTTTGTTTTAGTCATTCTTGGGGTTATTATTTCAATTTCCCCTTCTTCTTCCTCTTCCTCTTCCGAGTCCGGATCTTCATCCGATTTCCCGGGACTTTCACCTTCTTTAGTTTCTGTTGTTTCTTCCTCATTGTCTCTCCCTTGATCCGAGATGACTATTTCCGGTTCTTTGATTTTTTCATGGCTAGCTCTATCTTCTATTTCGGCAGTTTCATCCCTTGCTTCCACTGATTCTGTAGACCTTGAAGGCTCTTGGGTTTTTCCAGGTAGATTAGCTCCACTTCCCTCACCTTTCTTGGAGCCTCCTCCTGCTTGTGTTCTAGATCTGGATCTATTCACCCCGTGCCATCCTTCCCCCTTCTCTTGCTGGTTTTCCAGTGTTTTGGGGCAGTTTCGGATGAAGTGCCCGTACTCGTGGCATCCTCTGCATTTGAAGGGGAGTTGCTCATAGTCCAATTTTTGAATATGAGACCAGTTCCCCACCGTGAGATTTATTGCTTCTGGCAGCCCAGCTTCAAGGTCAACCTCCACGCAGATGCGGGCGCATGCATATTGATCCTTTGGGCTGGCCATGTTAATATATTTCCCCAGGGCGTTCCCTATAGTCTGTAGAGATTTAGGATTCCAGCAGTGCATAGGTAGGTTGGGCAGTCTGATCCAGACTGGGACAGCTTTAGGGGTGTCAGCTTCAGGGTCGAAGTCCGGTGTCCAGCCATTGAGGTAAAGGCCTTGTGGCCCCATGAAGTAGGGCCCATTTCTGAAGATTAGGTCTTTGTCTTCTTTAGATTCGAAATCAAAGAGGAAGTATCCCCTTCCGACGGAGTAGGATGCAACATTTTTAGATATTAACGGTTGCCGGTTCCGTTGAACCCAGCTATCAGTGGTTTTAGGTGAAGGCCATAGCCCTGTGAACTGCCCGATCAAAGCACAGTCTGCCAATGATAGGGCAACCCGTATTGTTTCCTCCGGTGGGAGAGCTACCACCGGCACATATTCTATTCTCTTGACGAATTTCGGAAGTTCTCTTTTACTAGATGTGTTGACAGGATTAGAGATTACCCTTTCGAAGGCTTCCGATCGGTTAGGCGGTGGGTCACTACCTGTCTCCTAGACCATCTTGCTGCCCCACCCTAGGCCAGCTTCAGAGCATGGGGTCTCCTACCAGCCAATCCGGCAAAGCAGCTGATCGAGGGGAGGATCTACAGGCAGAGCATGCATGCAGCGTCGGGACCAGCTAATCACGCCTTGGATCTCCCTCAACGCTGGCCAATTGCCCTCGGCCTTCAGGCTGCTTCGACCTGTCCACCAATCGATGGGGGACCACCTCCAACCTGGTCGCCCTTCAGAGCACGCAACCCCTCGGTGAGATCGCCCAGCTCCCCACGATCTGATCAGAAAAAAAATCGAAATCCAGCCTTCGACTCTCCAACGCCTCTGTAACAGAGATTGTTGTGAGGTTAGTATAATCTGTTTTATTTTTCCTGTTTACCCACCTATCTTTGTGACAGACCACCATCTCTGTCACAAAGATTACTATGCAGTTGAGCATTGCTTTAGCTAGTTAGAGTTTCTTTCAAGTTTCAGTAATTTTGTTTTCTGTTAAAAAGTAACCATACAACCCATCTATCCTGTGTATCCTCTATCCACTTGTCATCTCCCTTTAGGGACTTCATCTTGGATATGAAAAGCAGGATAAGTGGGGGCTTAGGTAATTAAGACAATTTTTTTGTTTTTTTTGTTTTGTTTTGTTACAATCACACATTTTTTTTTATTTTCAGTCCAAGATCAAGTACCAGCACCTCCCATAAGGGATACCACTTGGTTGATCTTGTTGACAGCTTAAAATTTACCTTGCATATTAACCACCAAGATTTAAAATTAACCCCTAAAATTTAGCAAACAAAAGCTTCTCTATTTCCTTCTCCTCTACTCGGTTATCACCCTTAGGGGTACTCGCGAGATACGGCAGGGGATAGAGGAGTCTTAGTTTAATAGGCATCCATCTAGCCATTTTTCCTGTCAACTAAAAACAGTGACCTCGGAGGCGACTTGGGGTAGTAGACCGTGGGGGGTCTCTAGGCGCTTTGATGTCCTCCTTGTTGAGCACCAGGCCATTGGGGTTTGACCTGTGAGCTACGGGTGGGCTTTGCTCCCACTTTGTTGAGCGCAACAGCACTCCCTCTTTGACTTGATAAGTACTGGATTGGGGTAGTCACACCACCGGTTCTAAGACTAAAATTCAAGAAGAAAAACTTTAATAAAATTTACTAAAATAAACCAAGATACATTGCAAAACGTCCTACAAACACAGGTCATTACTATCACCTTGCTGTTCAAGGTTTTCACTGCAAGTACTTTTATTTTTGCAAGCTCTTCACTTTTCAGTTACAAGCATTTCATTTCAGCTTCGCAAATTCTTGTGGTGGCATCCTTAATTCATGGTTTAGTAATCTAAGATCTTATGTAACACATTTTTTTTGGGGTAATAGCTTGACAATTGTTCCATTGTGCAATCTGTTACAACTGTGGATACTGCTAATATTGGTTAACTGCTCATTTATTATTGTTTATATTGTTCATAAGTATTCATTTGCCACATTGTAACCTTGTTTAATTGGGATAACACCTAAACTGTGGTTTAATTAACTTACATTTCAATTTCAGTTGTAAATCTGTAAAGTTATAATTTTAGACTCCATTTGTAATAGGCACTGGTCTTTATTTATCTCAAGGTCTGCTTGTCATTAAAAATAAGTCTTTGCATTTGCATGCTGCTTGTCATTCCTTAGATAATATAAAGGCTTAGCCTCACAAATCTTAATAAAAGATCCCTTTAATTAATTAGTAATTGATTAATAAATCTGGAACTTAGTTCTCTGGTAGGGACTACCCCCCTTGGCTCTGTTGGGATCTTGCCTAAACGGAGGAGTTGTGGACTGTGGTGACAGTGGTCCCCAGCTCTCACTTGCCCCCAAGGACACACATAGCAGGTTGTGACTTTCCTGTGTCTTAAAGTGTGAATTAGGCGGCAATAGATTGTAATGGGTGAATTTTGGTCTCAGTTACCAGTGCCCAAGTAGTCCAAAGTTAGGATTAAAGTGGGGTGTTGGGATTATTATTAATCCTCCTTTTGTATCCTTTGACCACATAAAGTCTATTTGAATAATTTCCCTAGTTTAGGAGGTCTCATCACTTCACAAATGCATGGGGGACACAACTAGTGGATATATGCGACTTACTGCACCTATCTGCATGCATTTTGGAGCTCCAAGGATCAATCTCTATTTTATAGGGACCCACTTGGAGTGCCACCAACAATGTTCAACAACTGACTCTAGTAGGCCATTAGTTATCCTTAGTTAAACTCATATCCCCATCTGTTAGATCACTTCGAGTGTCTCTAGCACTAGTTTGCATGATTCAAGGGAATATAGGTGCCTTTGTTCACCTACCCCCTTCAGTTAATTGCTTGTAATTGGTTATTAACTATTTTAGTGATATGGAGTTGCACTATTTAGCTATAATGGTGATTTTCCTACTCCTAATTAGCTCTAGAGTTAGTATAGGTTGGTATATTCAACTACCCATGTAAGTATTCAAATTGTTCAATGATGTTGTATTATATATTCACCGATAATGTGAATAATCATTAATCTAAGATTTCTAATATTGTTCTTGAATCATTATTCTCTTATTTCTCTTGTGCAATCTATGTGAAGACCATTTTTGTCCCATTATTTTCTTGTCAGAATCTAATAGGCTTATTCTACTTGGGCACCTTGAGCCAGCACAGATTTGACCCCCCTGTGGCAGATATGAACTAGTCTTGTCCTAGTTCCTGCTCCCCCGACCCAAGCCAACTTTTTTTCTCAAAAAATGCTCAATTTCGTTTGCATCGCACCTATCCAACAGAAAGTTGTGACCTAGGTAGCACCTTTTATCTCGATAAACGCGACCTAGGTCGCGCCTTCTGCCCCTATAAGTGCGACTTGGGCCAAAACTCCATATCGCACTTGTCTGGGCTTTCTGATCGATCTCGGTCAACTGTGACCCATTTTTGTGCGATCTATCGCGCAAAAGCCCCTGTTTTGTGTAACCTTAGTCTTTCGACTGATTTCCTGTCCCGGTCGCGACTGTTTCACAGCTTTGTGTGACTCTGATTGCACCAGTTCCACTGATAGGTGCGACCTGCAATTTTTTCAATCCTTTTCGGTGTTTGAGACCCTTTTCTAGACCCCTTTTTTGTGTTATACCCATTCCCTAACTACCTTCCAGATATGATCACTTGCAACCCCTGGTTCGTTTTGTGGTCCTATTTCCCTTGTATGTGAGCCCCCTCAATCGCGCTTGGTATTTGAGATCCCCTGTGTGTTTCCTACAACCTGTTTAGTTCCTTATGCGCTCATTTACTTGTGTACATTTTATTTTTTGGAGGAATTAGTTGTTTTGAAAAATATTTATTGTCATTTACTATTACTTATTTTTCTGCATTTGCATCTTGGCACTGAGATCATTGGGGTTTAGACATTAGACATCTCTTGTGCACACATCTCATACCTAAAGTAAAACGCTTGGCTCATGACCCCAATCTGAGCGTATAAATTAACTTAACTCAACCAACATTGTAACCTCATTTGAGGACCAAAACAATATTGTAATTAAGTTAGGACACTGGGGGTAGGCATCCAAATATCACCCCTTTGTCACTTACATCTGAGACATAGTTTTTGTCCATCAGGGTACCAAAATTCTCTAGTACTTATTGACATGGTCACGACCAATCTATCAGAGTGCCTAACGCTCTGTGGGAGTAAGCCACAATGAAGGGGTTCTAAAAGTTAGGGTGGAATACCGCACTCCATTATGCATTGAAGGCTAACCCTTCATAGTCCTCCTCGTGCATGCTGAGGACCATATCGGGTGTCGAGGACCAAAGGGATGAAGTGTGAGGAAACCACTCCGAACGTGTCATGAACGAGGTATCCTAGTTTCCAGTCTATCTAGGGATCTTGTACCCTAGGTCCCTCTTGCTAGTGGGATTCTCTTATCCTATTGTTCTTCCATTTCACATTGTTTGATTGGGATTTCATCACCTAGCAGAGGATATGATTTATGAGGGGCTTCCATCTTGTAGCTAGGATTTTTCTTTCACTTCTACCCCATAGGTTAGTGCGTCATTTTATTTATAGGTAGTGCTACTTGTTGGCTTTCTAGCCACTTTGTTGTAGACTTGCTTGTTGTAACACGTTGTTGCAGTTCGATTTTAGAGCTTGCCTTTTGGCCTGTGAGACATCATTTGTATGCTCTCCTTCTACACACTCATTTGTAGTTGGATTTTTGAGCCTACGTTTGACACTCTTGATCCTACATTTGTTACACAACACACCATCACGTCATAATTTATCCACCACACTACTCACGCAGACTTAGGGGGCATACCCCTCAGTTCGATTCCTTGAACTGCCACTGTTGGATCCATATTCGACGTCGTTTACCACCTTCAGAGCAATACATTGCATTTGATTCTGATTCGAATTAATATGACTCCAAACCTACCTTATTCACAGCCCCATCTAGCCCCATGCCTGGTGCACCTCCTAACTCCTTTCAAGGGGGATGGTTGATAGTGGACTCATGACTGATCCACCCATCATATCGGGTATCCCTTCTGTCAGACCCATAGGTCTTGGTCTTAGTGGCCCCCTTGCCACAACACACACTGTTGCTGGTACACTATGCACTGGTGGTGACCCCACTCTAGCCAAGGTGGTTCATATCTTCCCACCATTCACGCATGGGGGCATTGGCCCTTCTACTACCATTTCGACTATTCTTTCCATTCCAATGACTACTCCTATTATCGAAAGTTAGTCATACCAACCCCCGTTTTCATGTGGCAGCTACATCGTCGCCGGTCCCAACACCATTGTTATCCCTCCTCGATCTAGTCCCAGTTCTAGTATATCGTTTATGGCTAGTCGCAACCTGCTTGATTTGGCATGGTTTACGAAAGACCCCATCCGTCATGACCTGTTGTGGCCTCCCATGCCTACCAAAATCCCATCAGACATCCCTAAGTTTAAGGGAAAGGCAGGAGAAGACCCTCGAAACCACATTAGGTCATTCCACTTATGGTGTTCATCTAACAACATAATGGATGACTCTATACAATTGCGGTTATTCCAACACACACTCACTAATGTTGCCACCAAATGGTACACCAAGCTACCCCAGGACACTTATCCATACTTTTCCTCGTTATCCTAGATGTCTCTCCAGTACTTCCAGGTACCCTTCTATTACGATGTGGGCGTGGAAATCCTATTATCCTGTCGACAAAACATGACTACCCATATCATGGATCATATCCATGAGTGGCGTTGTCGTCGTAGCTTGTGTAAAATCCATTTAGATGATAGGATTTTCCTAGATTGGTTTCTTAAAAACTTACTCCCACCTATTTCCAAGGACGTTGCATCCGAGCGCCCACAAACTGAGGAAGATACCATCCTCTAGGCACAACAGTTCGATCTCATTTATGCCCAATTGAGTTATTGGTATACCATTATACCTTATGCTCCACATGCTGCCTCCTCATGTTGAGATACGCCGATAGAATCTCATTCTATTGATGGAGTAATTAGCTCTATTACTCAACACCCTCACCTATACACAGACTCTCCTTCGATGCCACCTCATTCTGGTAGCACCCATAGTGTCTCCCAACTAGGCTATGGACCTGATTTTTCACGCATAGCGGCTCAGTATGGAGCCACACTTTCATATGCGTATCCTGCACCAGTTCCCCACATTCATGGCCTGAACTACTTGGCACCTGCGTGCAATGGCCAAATGGTAGGATTTGCAGCCCCTCTAGCTACTCTTGCCTATTACCCACCACCTGTGCAACCTACACTTGCGTCGGCCCCGACTCCTCCTGCTCCTCAAGGAAAGGTCTACGCTCAGCAGAACCTCCCTAATCATCCCATGCCCAATAACCAACAAGGGCAGGTGTTATCACTAGATTTGTATCCTAGTTCTACCCTATAATCTTTCCTAGAAATTATTTTCTTCTTGAAGTTCATCAAAGTTCCTTAGATTATTTTTTAGGTTCCTTAGGTCTTAGTTTACCATTTATTTATTTGTTGTGATAACTAGAACAAATATGGATCATTTTCACTAATTCTTCCAAGCTCTAATCTTTGATGAATGATTTATAATTTGATAAATGATCTAAGATAAATTTATGAATGCTCCAAGTTTCCAACTTCGATGAATGTTGTATAGTCTGGTGGGTATATTTTATAAGTGGTCATAGTACATTATGGCAGCACATTTCATAATGAGGTTACAAGGTGGCACGGTCGGATTGTTTACACTTGGAACTGTGTTATGACATGTGTCATACTATGGACATGTGCTTGATGGAGGAGTCTCTGTTCATTATGGCACTGATAAAAGCCTACATTACATGCCTGTTCTTGATATTATCAAATACATGAACCAAGGATTCATACTCCAGTTTGTTTATGAAATTTCATGCATGAATTATTATTTGCATAACGTGCTTTGAACATGAAATACGCCCATCATTTTCAAATACATGACCTAGAAGGATCATGATGGCTGTTATGAAGAGACTCAGTGGGAAAATTTGCAGGTTAGAACCAGATAGTGGCCCAAAGAATTACCTAAGTGTGCGTAAATGATGCAAAATGTAGGATGTTTTTCTTTCTATGAAAATCTAAGAGGTCACAATCTGGAGGTAACAAATGCCTTCGTGAAGAATTACAAGGACTTCGTTGTTAGTTTTCAAACCCTAAATTTTAGGGTAAATGAAGCCACAATTGCAGAGGCAACTGGCATAACCCTAGAAGGAGAGAGATGGTTTAAGAAACATTTGTTTGAGGTTGACCTAAGTATGTTTTTATTTCTTCGTTTCAAGAAGCTGGATTGGGGTAAAGATATTCATTTGAATAATGTTAAACCTGAATGGAGGGATGTACTCAACATTATCCAGCGCTATATAACTTGTGAATGCCAGTTTGCAACCGTGTTCAGGTACCGTTTAAGGTTTTTACTCCATTTAAATGGTGAATCCAAGCTAAATCTACCTTATTACCTGTTTAAAAGCATAGAAAAGATGGTCACACGGGTAAAGAATCACCTTGACCATACTAGTCACTATGTGTTTCATCACAACCCAATTAAACTTTTAATAACCATTGAGTTAAAGAAGATGGACAAATCTTGACAACATTTTCTATTTTGGTTTGGTTTTGAGCCTGAAGCACATATACGTAATAAGGATTAAAAAATAGATAAGAAACATAGATATTCGAAAAGACAGAAGAGAAAGGTGGTTGAACATGGAAATGAACAATCAAGAAAGGAATTCGATGCTATAAATATGTCCGTGTCAGAAGTTTCTAGAACATAGATACAGAGGGAATTGGTTATTGAGTTTCAGAAGGAAGATGTCACTGCTCTTGATACCCTTAGGGACACTGGGGAAAATGCTATGGTGTAAGAATTTTCATCTAATTCAAAGAATGATGAAATTGTTGTTGCCGATAATTTGGGAAACAACTAGAGACCAAAAACCAGATCAAGGAACAAACTAATGATGAAAATGAAGGCCATCCTCAATCCAAAATTCCGAAAGAATGTTGTGGTTGTCATAGAGGACTCCTCCAGTGATGAAGATCTATAGGTTGCAGATGAATAATATCATACAACAAATCAAACTCTTGAATAAATTCAAGATGAATTGAGGTATAAAGGTAAAACATAAAATTGTTGAATTTGAAATTGGTACGTGTTCGAAACCTTCAGATATTGAAGAAGACCTTGCACATCAAGAGGTTATGGATTCATTGTAAGAAATCGAGGTCTTGAAAAAATATTTGCAATACTTTAAGGAGAAAAATAGATATTTAAATGATTCCAGTGAGAAATTAATGATAGAAAACATAAGGCTAAGGTAAGATCTTGAAGAGATCGATGCTAATTATCAAGAACTTATAACAATATCTAAAGAAGTACTAAGGAGAAAGAGGGCTACTGAGCAATAGGATGAAGAAATCACGGGTCAAAAAAAAGAGCATCAAATCAAGATTCAATCCATGGAAGCAAAGCATTCTCTGTTACAAAATCGATCACAAGCACTTGATGGATTGACAATATTAGCTGAAGAAGCTAGGAAGCTGTGATTGTTCGTGGTGAAATCTAACTCAAAGACTGTGCATGCTTAACATCCAGGTCATATCCCCATAAATATTTGATGGTAGATTTGTTTTGTCATTATCATTTGTGAGTTGTTATTATTAAGTGTCAAACTTTAGGTTATGAGTCATAGGGTCTAGATAGAATATGAATTGTCTTTTTATTTTTGGTCAATTCGATCCATAAAATTTTGGATCTCAAACTGTTATAGTTTAAATTTTTTTGTATATATATGTGTGACAATGAAGAATAGAAGGCATTATAAGGAATGGTTTTGGAGATTAGACCGATATCATCTATCAGTCATGTATGTCATATTTTTAGCTTATATGAAGATTGTTATGGAATGGTATTATATTCGAGATGAGACTATGTTTTTTCTTTTGTCATGATAAATATTTATGTTCATTTTAAACAATTGATTTATAACTATGTTCTGTGATAAATGCCATCTATCTTTGAATTCTTATGAATGAATTGAAATATTTATTATGTTCTTTGATATGAAACTCCCTCACTCTTTATGTAGTTCATACTCATAATATTTTTATCTGTTAATGCTCAGTTATGTATACTGTTTGATTATTTTGATTACCTTAGGCCTGATCTCAATCTCATCTATAGAAGATATTTGTAAGCCCAAAACCTAGTAATTTATTAGAAAACCGTAAGATTATATGGACTTTGAACCTTAGTAGTCTAGGTGCAATCTCCAGTGATAAAATATTCTAGCATCGTTGCCGAGGAGCGAAGAAACGAAAGTAGATCTTCCCTGGGTGTTCTTAAGTATGATTTTGGAAGGTGAACAAAATCATAAATCTTGTAGACGAAATTTTCACGAGCAGTTCAATAATTATCAACTAGTAATATAAAAGGAGGGATCTTAAGTTTAGAACAGTTTGATTACTCAAAGTCTTTGACATCACCTTACACACCTCTGACTAGTAAAGCTCATATTATCCAAATAGGAATCAAATTATCATCTCCTTCAGAGACACAACCACTTACTACATCAGTCCAATTACCCTTTACTCAAGCTACTTCAAATATCAGAGCTCAACCTCCTAATAGGATGTATGTTATAGTGGCTGCTAGATATACCCATTACTTTTACCCCAACCTCTAAATGTCCTTCCTGGTGGAGATTATTAGAAGTATTTACCAAGATTCAATGGCCAGGGAGAGGTTACAACGGAAGAACATTGGACTGCTTATTTTAGCTATGCTCATAACCAAAATATAGAACATCAGGATGTGTGGATGAGGATCTTTGTTCAAATCCTAGATGGAGAAGTAAGGAAATGGTTTAGAGAATTACCCCCAAACTCAAATGACGGGATAAATGATTTTGAAGAAGTCTTTATGAGGTAGTTGGGAGAAACTAAGGATTATCTCTATTATATTACTGAGTTTGGAGCTTTACAAAGAAAGCATGGGGAAATAATCACTAATTTTACGAAACATTTTAATAAAACATATAGTAAAATCCATGCATAAATCAGGCCTACTGAAACATATGCAAAGTTAACCTATGCTAATTCTTTTGATGCTAAATTTTCTCTTTTGCTGAGAGAAAGAAGAGACATTACCTTAGTAAACATGTAAGAAGCAGGCTTAGAGGTGGAATCAAATTGATGGCAACTAATAAATTGAGAAATAAGTCAGATTATCATAAAGAAGACAAGCAAAAAAATTTCACCATCTAGTTCAGGGACAAAAGTAGCAGATAGTAAAATGGATGATATGACCAAACTCATTAAGAATCTATCTGCAAAAATCAGTAGGTTGGAAATGGAAAATAAAAATCAAAATGAGCATGTTTAGGAAAATGATAATAAAAATCCTAATAAGTTTAGAAGGACATTCAATCCTAGGTAGGTTTTTTTCTAGAGATAGGAGAAACAATGAAGGTCAGGAAATACAACCTCCTTACAAAATAATTTGATACAGGATGATGAGTCTTATGAAATAGATGGAATGGAATTTGAAGATTTAGAACTTGATATTGATCAATTGGATGATACCTCTTCTTCTCAATTTTTAAGTACATCTAAATACCACTATGCAAAAATGTCTAATTAACACTGGACATATTATTTTGAACAAGAGTCATATATGCCAAAAATTTGTCAAGAGATGCAACGGAAGTCATGGTCTCAGATCTGGGATGAAGCAAGCATCACAAGGCAAGAAGAATGTAAATAATTTTCCTACAAAAGAAGGTTTTCCTCTTGAGAAGAAGCAGGAACAACAAGGAAGTAGGAACAAAACAACAAAAATAAAAGAAGTATGCATAATTGCTACTAGTTTTAATTTGGAACATGAAATTAGCAAAACCAAGATTCCTATTCCATTGACTAAGCTAGTTAGGAATAAGTCATACATGGAGCCTACTCTTAAAATCTTGAATTCTCTAGAAAATCCTATTCCTTCAGATGTGATTAATTCACAAGATGAGAATCCAACCATTATTTTTGGTTTTAAAACATTTGATCAACCAGATGATAAATATGATTATCCTCCATTTTATATCACACTTATAGTTCATGATCAAATGCTGCACACCTATTTTTTAGATTATGGTGCCTCATACAATATCATGCCCAAGGCAGTCATGGAAGCCTTAAGGCTTACTATTACTAAACCTTATCACGATCTCTATGGTTTTGACTATAGAGGAGAAAAATGTCTTAGGGTCATTAAAGATCTAGTGGCGAGTCTTACACAGTTGCCAATGAAAAGTGTACTCATGGATGTGGTCATAATTGATATTTCTCCTAAATTCGATATGCTATTGTCAAGATCTTGGGAAAAAAAGGTAGGAGGAACCCTTCAAATGGATATTTGGAGGTGAGCATAGAAGACTTTATAGAGAAGTACAACTTGCATACTTGGTAAGTGATAATAAAAATCATACAAACCATCCAATTTATTCAGTTCAAGAATATTTTGGTTCTTACATGTTACATCTAAATCATGATAGCACATGTATTCTATAGGTTGAGAAAAAACATACAATCTAGCCTAAAATAAGAGATGAAGACTATTTATGGAATATGTACTTTGATGGTTCATTATGTAAAGAAGGAGCAGGAGCAGGTATTATACTTATTTCCTGTGGAGGTGAGATTATTTCCTTAATGTATAAGTCTAAATTCCAAACAACAAATAATATTGTTGAATATGAGGCATTGATTCTAGGGTTAAGGGATGCAAAAGGTTTAAGCATTCAACAACTTACTGTGTTTGGCGACTTCAAATTAATAGTACAAAAAATGAAGGATGTATATCATGTTAAACAACCTCTATTGAAAGTATACCAGAATGAGGTATGGGATTTGATTGATAATTTTTTTTAGCTTTCAATATAACTTATATCCCAAGAGATCATAATAAAACAACAAACTCATTGGCTTTGGCAGCAACTTATTTTAAAGTCCCCAAATTAACTCATCTTAAGTATCCAATTGAAATAAGATGCAGACCTTCGGTTCCATATAATATTAAACATTGGAGAGTTTTTCATTATGATCAGGAGATTAAGGAGTTTTTAGAATTAACAGATGAATTTTCTAATTCACTGATTGATCAAGATCAAGATATTAACTGGAATAAAAATGCATAATATACAACCAATTCAATTGGAAATCATGAGATAGTTGAACTAAAAGGGGATTTTATTCCTAAAGGACTTGTGCCTCTTGAAAGATTGTTCTCAAAAGATGATACTTTTTTTTTAGACAGAAATGGGTATGGTTTATATTATGAAAACTGTGGGAGATCCACTAAAAGAGCTACAAACTTCTGACTTGAAAAAGTACCAGAGTAATATATAAGAGCTTTGCCTTTTAGGGATGAATAATTGAGTAGGAATTAAGATTAATATAGAGCTCATTGGTACTTAATCCCATTGCCTTATTTGCTGCTAGATATGCTTCCCCATTCATCTCATGAATAATGTTAGCACTCCATTTGCAACAGTCGATTTATGGGCCTGACAGAGTTTGAGGAGGGTTCTATTCATTTGAACATTATGTGAACACCCTTCAGGTTATCAGAGGCACATTTTCCATGTTTTAAGACTGTCAGATAATGAAGAGAGGTCAATCTACAGTGGTAGACTCTTCCAGAGGTGAAGACTTGCGGCATCATAGACGATAGAGATAAGCATCATAGACCAACGATCCAGAATCACAAGGAAGAAGAGCGACGATAGATTGTGGTTTTGGCCCAAGACGCGGGAGAATGGTCAAAGTTTGGCTTTCGCAGAATCCGTTAAAATGGGCAAACAATGAAAGGTCGAGATCAAGGTGAAGCCTGATCGACGGCCCGAAACAGTTTCACTAAGCAACCATGCTCGATAGAAGAAACTTTCCCAAATCGTGAAACATGTTAAAAGATAGAAGCATCTGATGATGGAGATGAGATCAGAAGCAAATCTACGGTCCCAGCTGATTTCACAAGCCAGACTTGTGCGGATAAAAGTCGTGATTTCAAATTGCGAAAAGTGGTATTGGCTGCAAATATCAACGGTCACGACAAAGAAGGGAATAGATCTACGGTCGAGGTTCTTTTCGTGATCTAAACTAGCACAGACAACGTCAAGGTCCCGATTCACAAAGAGGTGGTAGGACCCACTCGGATCGATGGATGCATGGAGAGGTTGGTCACGATCGATGGGTAAGAACACGCCATGATCTAAAGCTGCCCATTGTATTAAGAGAGGACAAATTAGTGGCAGAAGTAAAGAAACGTGGACAGTGGATGTGAAAGGTTCCCCCAAATCAGAGGGCCGAGGAGGCCTCAAGGATGCAGGTGTCGCATCTAGTGCAGAGATGACAGTGGAAGGGACGTTCATATGTGTAATCCGCCTCCCGACAGATTGCCCGATTCTTTGACGCCATTTGTAGCATGCATATAGGTGAAATCATCCCTATGGCAGAGCCGTATTGCATAAAGACAGGTGGCTTCTGTGTGAGTTGGCCCGTGGAAGTAAGGAAAATAACCGGTGAATCCGCTACTCACACGGGGCAAGGCCAGCACGAAGGGGGAGACCATTCTGTTTCCTACATCACAAGAGCGAGGAAGTGTGGGAGCATCCACTTCATGTGCTTTGTAGCATGGATCAACTATACAAGGTGGCATCCGAAAATACTTCCCGCAGCAAACAATAAGGTGTTGCAACCGATGAAGCGACATGACTAGATCCCCAGCAGGTAAAGGATCGCACTGCTCGCACCCTCACACATGCTGATACCAAAAAGAATCGATGACAGAATGTGTGGGAATGCTGACCAGTCATTGCAAAGGTCAGTCTCGAAGCCTTATATATATTTCCTTTGAAACACTGGGGATGAGCTAACATATTTCCAGAGCCCAAGTTTCCGTTTCTTCACGAGTCCATAGAAGTTCGAAGGGTTCGACGATGGCGATCTAGTTCGAAAAGCTTGTCCGTCTGGGTGTGCTGATGATTAGTGAGCAAATTTTCACACTCACCCGTCACCTTGGTGTTCCCTGCTAAGGATGACACCAGTCATCGGGGCCCAGACGTGAATAATTTTAAGAGATACACCCGCCTTCAGATACCCGCACCTCTAGCGACGCATTGCCTAGACATTCGCTCTCTGTTGGTGTTTTTTCAGGGACCCCTGATACCATCACTACCCCTAAAGCCTCCACAGAAGGAGGTAGTCCTGGACTACTCTCTGTAGGAGCATTTTTTCGGATGGGAGCATCAGGGGTCTAGTACCTGCACAGCCTAGTTTGTGAATTCCACTTGCCAAGGGTGATGGCGCTGGTGGAGGCATGAGACACCTTATTGCCTATGGGAGAGTCCACCTCAGTGGGGGTGAGGAGTACAAGAATGACAAGCCATCGAAAAGGCTTGCCTCGGACATGAGCAATGCGAGCCTTCTTCTAGACCCCACACCTGTTCGGGTACACATGGTACTCCCAAAAGACCCCATGTCACTATTGGGGACATCTTCAACATTTTCTTTGATCAAGCATAACTTCATCATCCAGAATCCGTTTTCAGTGTCGCTTTTTTTAAAACCGCATATTTTTTCGATCTCTTTGCATCTAGATAGTTAGTTTCCATTCTTTAAACCATTAATTTATAGTATGGCCGCCCCTTGTGATATTATTCTTACAAGTTCTAACTATTTCTCATGGAAATCTTGTATGGAGGATGTTCTGCGAAGTAGGGGACTTTTCAGGATAACCTCAGGGAAAGAAACATAACCCATTGATGATGATAAGAAAATTAAATGGGAAAATAGATGTGATGAAGCTTGTGGATTGATTGGGATGTCAATCTCTACTGATTTGCGATTCCACATATCTGGAATTGATGAACTTGATATAGCTTGGGAAAAGTTGGAATCTGTGTTTGGTAAACACAATGAAATTTGGGGTCATCAACTTGAGAATGAGTTGATTTCCTTGAATCCAAATGAGTTTTCATGCATTCAAGACTATCTATCTAAGTATAAAACTCTTAGACTTGATAACTTGAGCAAACTTGAGCAAACTTTGGCATTTATCACTATGAGCAACAAAAATTGAAGGAAAATGTGATGACCCAAAGTTGTTAAATTTGTACAACCTGGTAATATCATCAATAGTTCTAGTAGCAAGGACATTTTGAGGATTTTTAAAATCCTTGATTACAACTTGGTGAGGTGTAAACGTTACAATTTTACCTTCACCTGATGAGTAATTTGATAGACTGATAACAGATTGCAGGAAATTTTTGTAACACATAGTACATAACTGAAATGACCATTTTCTACTGGAACTGTTCCAGATCCTACAACACTTAGAGATCTATCATTACCAACAAATATTTGTTTGGTGTTACATTCATGCATAGTAGAAAAGATGGCTTGATCATTAGCCATATGATAAGATGCTCTACAATCAATGAGCCATTCATTTGAAGTAGAAGAAGAAGATGCAGTATAAGAGTAACCAGAAGCACAAAGTGCAATCCATGAGAGTTAGATTATGAAGACGAATCTAGGATGATCTGGTGCTTCTTCATTGCTGCTTCCAAGGCTGCCATCTTCTTGAAACACTTAGATTCATCATGATTATCTTTCCCACAAAAATTGCAATGACGCTCAGTCTTCTTTCCTTTTGGCTTGGATACTTTGTCATTTTTTAAAGAAGGAGCTGACTGAGAGGGTTTGGGACCCTTGTTGTTTGGCTTATTATTGCGAAAATTCTGTTTCTTGGTAGGCTTGGACTTTTCTTTCTGTTGGGACAATAAGGCTTTCCCAGATGTATCTTCAGATTTGCCTAAATGGGTGTTTCTGGAACAAACGGAAACAGTTTTCGTAAAAACGAAAACTGTTTCCCAATGGAAATGGCACTCTGGACGCAATGGAACAGCTCCCATAGGCCACAAATGCACAAAAAATTTAGAACCAGAAACCCTTTCAAAGTTTTGGCAACACCAGTTCCAGATCTTGATCAAAACCGAAAGCGGCTCTTCATAAACGCTCTTATACCATGTTCGGTCTTTTGGGAGTACCATGTGTACCTGAACAATGCCCAACAGTGTTACCCAGAGAGGAAGGAGGTGGAAGATGAGGTTGAGTAGGGGAAAGTTGCAAAGTGCCCTGCCAGTGTGTGCCCATGCATAAAGCCTCATTTGAACACGGTGGAAACACACACTGCAGACAGAAAAAGGGCATCATGCTGACTCACCAGGTTAGCTAAAAGGTCTAAAACCCATTGAAGGGTGACTCACCTGAAATAAAACGGAAAGGCGTCATACTTAGAATCCACAACAGTGGCTGTGCACCCACTTGCTTCATAGCGTTTGCACATATTTGTAAATCGTGGCAATGGTTCCACTCTCTATACTGTTAACGCATGATTGTGATTGGAAATAGTTTTTAGGTTTGTTTCGGAGAGTAATCTCAGCACTGAAATAGTATAAATGCACTCCCGATAGGGGAATATAGGAGTTAGCTGGTTGGTTGGGAAACTTTCAAGGGCTGAGGCTCTTCGTTGTAAATATTATCTGATTTTTGTGTTATGAATAAAATTGCAGAGGAAGGATTGTCTTTCAAGGCAGAGATTCCGGTGTCACTGCTTCTTTCAATATGTAATCTCTTTACATGAAATGTTCTTCATGTTTTCATTCCAGTTTTTTAATTTCTTTCGTGTCTGAAATGAGTGTATAACAATTTGGAATTCATACATGCTATGCTCCGTATCTTGTTTCATACATTCATTAAGTTTTCTTCTAAAGTTACGTAGAATTCATCTTGTCAGTGCTCTGCGTGATGGACTATTCCCTCCCATCTACTAATCACCTGCTAAATATCTCCTGATTGCAAGATCGACGACTATCTTGCCTCTGTTTGCAAATTCACGCCATTATGTACCTCCTGCAAATGGTCATTACCCAGGCCTTCGAATCCATTGCCCAATGGTCCTTTACTCTGATTGTCCCACCTACCTCTTACATTAACATACCTTTCCCATTCAGGAGTCTAGCCTCTTGACCATTCTTGACCGAATATCCTACGTGAAGTAAACCTGAAAACAAGCGAGAGATCCCTCTCTAACTGCACAGGGCCAGAGGTGCAGTCTAAAGCGGTTCTACTGTTTCCCGGGAGAGAGCCCTTTTTTCCGCCCAACCTATGGGCACGATCTCGGCGCTAACAAATTGGCACCGTTGCCGGGGACGAGGTTGAAGATCATCCCTAGGAAGAACGACATGGTTTTAGATCTGGTTATTGATGGTGAACAATGACCAGACATTAAGAAGGTTGAGCACTTTTCACCTGCCGACTCCACTCTTGAAGGATTCAGACTTTAGCGACTCCGCTGGTGATATGACCCAGAAATCAAATGGTCAAAAAAAATGGGCAGGCTCCGTCTGGAAAAATGGACCTCTTGTAAGGCTCGAAAATGCATGGTGAAAGGTTAAGATACTTGAGTTTACATTTCTTCCAAGATGCCTTGTCTTGTCTTGTAAGTTTGTTCTTATCCTTTCCTAGGTTTATCAAAACAGCCTTGTATGGTTCAATTTGTTCAGAACAAAGCTATGAATATATTCCTATTTAACCTTCTTTACAAACCGAAAGCATTGCGTCGTCTTGTACATTTGGTTTTGACCCAGATTTTTCTCCCGGAGCTCATGACGTTAAAGGTCACCCCTGTGAACCTCATGAAACCTCGGTTGATAGCGTATCTATTGTGCATAACCCGGTCTCTCCCAGTTTTCCAAGCCGATACAAACCACTACAATTGCCTCCTATCCTCCATGATTTTCCTATGAAACACTACAAGTACCTCCCCAAATTTGATGGAGAATCCAAAGACTTCACTGCTGAGAAACATTTACAAGCCTTTGAACATTTCTCTGACCTTTTTGAAATAGAACATGATGATGTCTGCATGAGGGATTTTGCCCAGTCTTTGCAAGGAGATGCTAAAGAATGGTTCAAACACTTGCAGCCTAAGTCCATCAATACCTGGAAAGATTTTTCTTGCACCTTTTTGAAGTTTTGGGGTAGGAGAAGGCCATTGGATCAAATACTTTCAGAGTTTTATTCCCTGAAGAGGCATGAGAGTGAGACCATATCTAGTTTTAACAGAAGATTTGCAAGCTTTTATTATAACATGCCTAAGGAAGTCCAACCTCTTGATAACACTGATAAGATCTATTATGCAACCACCTTTCCTCCTGAGCTGTCCTTGCTTCTTTTGGAAAGAAAATCAACCACTCTGCAACATATGTTTACTGATTGTTTGGAGGTTGACTCGAAAACCTTAAGATGTCCCAAAACTTGTCAGGTCAGGACAGTGGTGGTGAAATAAAAGATACATTAAAATTGGTTGGGCCCTACACGTAGAATGGGAAAGCCCTTGTTCAGTTAAAGCTTTCCCTTGGTAGACAGAAAGGTGACCAGCCTGATATAGGAGCCTATGGTTTTGCAGGCCTGTTTTCTGAAGATTACACTCTGCTCAACACCGGATCTGTAAAGGACGATTTTAAAAGGGATTTTGGTGTGCCTGTGTACGATGAGTATGAGGAAGAGTACCCACGAGCTATACTTGAAGAGTCGGTTATAGAATCAAGGTTTGCTGATGGAGAAAATCAAGCTGTAATGCAAAGTCAGAAGGTTGAAACAGGAAAAGGTGATAAATGTGCTAGAGGTGATAGCCTACCCTTGTGTTATTCCTCTTTTGAATTAATACGACACATGATTAAAGCCTCTAAGTAAAAACATAAGGAAGGGGAGATGGTGCAGTCTAGAAACCTGTACGAAAGAGAAGACGATAAAGAGAAACAATCATGCAATCCTTGTCTGTTTAGTAATACGTCAGGAATTTGTGATGAGGTGTCGAGTAACGAAGAAGGATGTAGCAACCCTCAAATAAATACATTTTTTAATGTCCTGCCTTCAGGAATATCACCCCATAAAGGAGGAATATGCCTACTCAGTTTCGTTGAAGAAAAGGAGGACCTCCCTCTTGAGGCACATGAAGAAAGTGAAGCTCTCGTTGCAGAGATTTTGAGCGAAAAGAAGGATGTTTCATTGAAGAAAGATTCTATGGGCCCTCTTCTACAATCTTCCAAGTATCAGCCTGACAAATCACCAGAGGAAGGGAGTTCCAGACAGCCTTCCCATGAACAGATGACAGAATATGCTAGAGGTTGTCGTGTTTTCTATGACCCCATAGCAGAGTACATGGAAAGGCTGGGTAAGGGTAATGACTGGTCGCATCTCTGCTTTAAAGATCAGTTTATTTGTCATTGCCTTCTCCCATTATCTATTTCATTTATGTTCATCAGGCATGAAAAGAGAACATAACTATTAGGCAAGTTGCTTGATTGGCTTCATTGGAAGTCTGATTTCACTTAATCGGACTTATGCACTAAATTAGGTAGAGTAGGTAGTAAAAAATAAGCTCGGCAATCATTGAGCATTTCCTTCATTACTGTTTTAGTTTGTTTTCATTTTCAGTTGTAAGCATAGGTTTGCAAGAGGGACATAACTTCGTTAAAGTAGTAGCTCAGAGCATAATGGAGGCTTCGAAGAAAAGATTGGGGATGACCCAATGGATTTGGCACCTGGTCTACGGGGGTTCTTTGCTGCCTTGCTGGGAGGATAACATCCCTCATGGAGCCAGCTGCTAGCACTCTGTTTGCAACAGTCTATTTATGGGTCTGACAGAGTTCGAGGAGGGTTCTATTCATTTGAACATTATGTGAACACCCTTCAGGTCATCAGAGGCACATTGTCCATGTTTTAAGACTGTCAGATAATGAAGAGAGGTCAATCTACGGTGTTAGACTCCTCCAGAGGTGAAGATTTGTGGTAGCATGGATGATAGAGATAAGCGTCATAGACCAACGATCTGGCATCACAAGGAAGAAGAGCGACAATAGATCGTGGTTTTGGCCCAAGACGCGGGAGAATGGTCAAAGTTTGGCTTTCGTAGAATCTGTTAAAATGGGAAAACAATGAAAGGTCGAGATCAAGGCGAAGCCCGATCGACGGCCTGAAACAGTTTCGCTGAGCAAACATGCTCAATAGAAGAAACTTTCCCAAATCGTGAAACAGGTTAAAAGGCAGAAGCATCTGACAGTGGAGATGAGATCAGAAGCAGATCTATGGTCCCAGCTGATTTTGCAAGCCATACTTATGCGGATAAAATTCGTGATTTGAAATCGTGAAAAGTGGTACCAGTTGCAAATATCAATGGTCACAACAAAGAATGGATAGATCTACGATCGAGGTTCTTTTCACGATCTGAACTAGCACGGAAAACGTCAGGGTCCTGATTCACAAAGAGGTTGTAGGACCCACTCGGATCGACGGTTGCATGGAGAGGTCGATCACGATCGACGAGTAAGAACGTGCCACAATCTAAAGCTTCCCGTTGTATCAAGAGAGGAGAAATTGGCGGCAGAAGTAAAGAAACGTGGACGATAGATGTGAAAGGTTCCCCCAAATCGGAGGGCCGAGGAGGCCTCAAGGCTGCAGGTGTCGCATCCAGTGCAGAGATGACAGTGGAAGGGACGTTCATACACGTAATCCACCTCCCAATAGACTGGCCGATTCTCTGATGCCATTTGTAGCATGTGTACAGGTGAAATTATCCCTATGGCATAGTCGTATTGCATAAAGACAGGCGGCTTCTGTGTGAGTTGGCCTGCGGAAGTAAGGAAAATAACCGGTGAATCCACTACTCACATGGGGCAAGGCCAGCACGAAGGGGGAGACCATTCCGTTTCCTACATCACAAGAGCGAGGAAGCGTGGGAGCGTCCACTTCATGTGCTTTGCAACATGGATCAACTATACAAGGTGGCGTCTGAAAATACTTCCCGCAACAAATGGTAAGGTGCCCCAGTCGATGAAGCGACGTGAATAGATCCCCAACATGTAAAGGATCACTCTGCTCGCACCCTCACACATGCTGATACCAAAAACACTCGATGACAGAATGTTCAGGAATGCTGACCAGTCATTGTAAAGGTCAGTCTCGAAGCCTTATATATATTGCCTTTGAAACATCGTGGATGAGCTAACATATTTCTAGAGCCCAAGTTTCCATTTCGTCGTGAGTCTATAGAAGTTCGAAGGGTTCGGCGATGGCAATCTGGTTCGAAAAGCTTGTCCATCTGGGTGTGTTGATGATTGGTGAGCAAATTTACACACTCACCCATCACCTTGGTGTTCCCTGCCAAGGATGACACCAGTCATCGGGGCCCAGACGTGAAGAATTTTGAGAGATACACCCACCTTTAAATACCCGCACCTCCAGCGATGCATTGCCTGGACACTCGCTCCCCATTGCTGTTTTTTCAGGGACCACTGATACCATCGCTTCCCCCAAAGCCTCCATAGAAGGAGACAGTCCCAGATTTCTCTCTTTAGGAGCATTTGTTCGGATGGGAGCATCAGGGGTCTAGTACCTACACAGCCCTATTTGTGAATTCTATTTGCCAAGGGTGATGGGGCTGGTGGAGGCATGCGACACCTTATTGCCTATGGGAGAGCCCACCTTACTAGGGGCGAGGAGTACAAGAATGACAAGCCACCGAAAAGGCTTGCCTCGGCCAGGAGCAATGCGGCCCTTCTTCCAGATCCCACGCCCAACAGTGTTACCCAGAGAGGAAGGAGGTGGCGAATGAGGTTGAGCAGGGGAAAGTTGCAAACTGCCCTGCCAGTGTGTGCCCATGCAGAAAGATACATTTGAACACGATGGAAACACACACTTTAGACAGAAAAAAGGGCATCATGCTGGCTCATCAGGTCGACTAAAAGGTCCAAAACCCATTAAAGGGTGACTCACCTGAAAGCAAACAGAAAGGCGTCATACTTAGAATCCACAACAGTAGCCGAGCATGTCAGGCTGTCACCCAGGCCGAGTGCACCCACTTGCTCCATAATGTTTGCTCATATTTGTAAATCATGGCAATAGTTCCACTCTCTAGACTATTAACGCATGATTGTGACTGGAAACAATTTTTAGGTTTGTTTTAGAGAGTAATCTGAGCACTGAAATAGTATAAATGCACTCCCGATAGGGGGAGATAGGAGTTAGCTAGTTGGTTGGGAAAATTTCAAGGGATGAGGCTCTCAATTGTAAATAGTATCTGATTTTTGTGTTAGGAATAAAGTTGCAGAGGAAGGATTATCTTTCAAGGCAGAGATTCCTGTGTCGTTGCTTCTTTCAATATGTAATCTCTTTACGTGAAATGTTCTTCATGTTTTCATTCCAGTTTGTTAATTTCTTTCATGTCTGAAATGAGTGTATAACAGTTTGGAATTCATACATGCTATGCTCCGTCTGTTGTTTCAAACGTTCATTAAGTTTTCTTCTAAAGTTACGTAGAACTAATCTTGTCGATGCTCTGCGTGATGGACCGTTCCCTCCCATCTATTAATTACCCGCTAAATATCTCTTGATTGCAAGATCGATGGCTATCTTGCCTTTGTTTGCAAATTCACGCCATTCTGTACCTCCTGCAAATGTACATTACCTGGACCTTCGACTCCATTACCCAATGGTCCTTTACTCTGATTGTCCCACCTACCTCTTACATTAACATACCTTTCCAATTCAGGAGTTTGGCCTCTTGACCGTTCTTGACCGAATATCCTACGTAAAGTAAACCTGAAAACAAGCGAGAGATCCCTCTCTGACTACACAGGGCTAGAGGTGCAGTCTAAAGCGGTTCTGCTGTTTCCCAAGAGAGGGCCCTTTTTTCCTCCCAACCTATGGGCACGATCCTGGCGCTAACAAATAATATGGAAGAGCTCTAGATGCCGAAAAGCTCTTGAGAGAGAGAGAGTTCTCTTGATCACTCTGGGTAGCCTCAGATTTTGGCATTGTTTTGAACAATTCATGGCCTGGATGATAACTTGGGAGTTCCCAATAACAATGGCTTCTTCTACCCCCATGGCTTCCAATTGCTTAAGCCCTTGCCATAGTCCATAAGCTTTGGTCATATTATTCATGTCATTTCCTATGTTCCAGTAGTATTCCATTTCAATGTCCCCCTCAAGACCGATGATGATTCCTCCTCCTCCTGCTTCTCCCGGATTCCCTTTCGAGGCTCCGTCGAAGAAAAGTTTAAATATTTTCCTCTCTTTTAACCAGATTTCAAACTGATATTGGTCGATTCTTATCTCCCAAACTTCTTGAGATCTCTTAAACTTGAATGTGTCTAATTCAGTAATTTTGAAGGACTGCATCCAACTTACTTCATCAGACAAAAGATTGGATTTGTTCTTGGGAATTGGATCCATGTTCATTATTTCTACCATGAGCGCTTGCATTTTGGCTGCTATTTGTTCTAGAGTTTGTGCCTTTCCTTTGAATATTCTTTGGTTTCTTTCTATCTAAATATTCCAGCACATTAATTTTTGCAACATTCTCCAACATTTTTTAAAACCCTTTTTATTTTCCAGCTTCCCTTGATACGCTTGGTCCCAGCTGATAAAGCATTGCTGAATGTTGCTTGGCAGCTCCAAATTGCCAAACCAATGGTAGATCAGGAGTTCCTGAACCTTAATGGAAAAGGGACATTCAATGAGCAAATGAAAAATGGTTTCTTTGCTCTCATTAAAATTGGGAAGCAGAACGGGCCAACTAATCCCCTTTTTCCAGATTCTCACTTGTCAAAATGCTCCCATGCACTAGCGTCTAGATGAACATGTCAATATTTGGTAAACTCTTCACCTTCCAGACCATTTTCCAAATCATTGGATTGTTGGGCACGTTGGGGCAAGCAACAAATAGTTCATAACCCTACACTGAGGAGTAAAATTCCGTTCTTCTCCCCCATCCGCGCTCATCCTTGATTCTGCTAGCGAGAGTTGTTGCTCCAGACAGATGATCGAGGAGCAACTTCTTATCAACCTCCAATTCCATGGGACAATTCGGAAGGGACCATCCGATCCAGCGGTGTGGAGGAACACGGTCCCAGATTGAGATGTCCCACAACGTGTTTTTTTTTGAATATCTAACTACCGTTTGATGCCAGGTAAACTAGAGATGGGTGGCTTCCCCAGGATGGAGTCTTGCCATATTTTAATGTTTTTGATATTCCTTGGTATCCAGAAGAGATTTTCTTTGAATCTGGGTAGTGCTTTCATGCATAGTTTGTAGATGGGAGAACCTTGCTTACTCATAGGCTTTGAATCCATACATCTTAGCATTGTACCTAGAAATAATTTTGTCTTAGCACTTGGATTCTCCAGGAGGGCTTTGATTCCAACAAATTCCAGAGTATCTTTGCTCCCATCTCTAGATTTTGGTGTTTCAAGTCTCTGATCTGAAGGCCTCCTTCCATCTTGGGAATTTTATTTTTCTTCCAGTTGACCAGGGCATATTTATTTTTTCCTTATTTCTTCCTCCTTACCAAAGCAAGTCCCTCAATATACTTTCGATGGAGGAAAGGATCCTGACAGGTGCCAGCATTAATGAACACTGATATAATGGGAGGATGTTCAGAACTTCCTTAATCAATACCATTTTCCTTGATGTATTTAGCCAAACCGCCCCCCAGGCTTGAATTCTTTTCTTGAATTTATCAATCACCAGGTTCTAGTCAGAGGTTTTTGACTTGCCATTGAAAATTGGGATCCCCAAATATCTGAAAGAGTCCCAAATTGTTACTCCCTCAATTCCAAGAATGCGTGATATTATAGACATGTCCCTAGGATTTATATTCCAGCTATAGATCCTGCTTTTTCTTAGATTTAGCTTGCTGGTAGAATCTTGGCAATAGGAATCCAACTCATCCTTGAACCTTCTCGCTATGCTCTGACTGGCACCTCCTAACATGATAGTATCATCTGCAAACTGTGCATGATTAATATCTTTTGTCCCTTGGGCCATTATGATTCTGATTAATTCCTGATCATTCTCGGCTTGCTCTAGTTGGTGGCTCAACACCGAGGCTTGGATTACATAGAGAAATGGTGAGAGCGGGAAACCTTTCCTAAGGCCTCGGGAGGCTTGAAAGAAGGGTGTTGCTCTTCCATTTACAAGAGGGGAAATCCAAGGATTACTTATACAAGCTTTGACCCAACAAATGAAGCTTGGATAATATCGATACCTTAGCATCACCTGAAAGAGGAAGGAGTGACAAATTTTGTCAAATGCATTAGCTAAATCAATTTTCACCACCATACCTTTGTCTTGGTTCTTTAGGATGGAATTAATTGCCTCTTGGACCAAGATGATGTTATCCTCAAATCTCCTTCCCTTAATGAAGCCTCCTTTTTTTTGGAATGATTCGATGCAGAATGTGCTTTAACTTATTTTCCATGATCTTGGTGATTATCTTGTAACCTATATTACATAGCGAAATAGGCTGAAATATATCAAAGGTTACAACATATTTTTCTTTGGGTATAAGAGCCATGAACATTGAATTGGTGCTTCTGCCTATTTTCTCACAATGCTGAGCTTTTAGCACCATCTTTAGAACATCCTTATGCACTATTCCCCAACAAAATTTGACAAATATTGCATTGAAACCATTTGGGCCTGGTGCCTTGTCTTCCTCCATCTCCTCTATGGCCACTTTAAGCTCTTCAATCGTGATCCTTTGCGTTAGCTTGATATTGTCCTTTCTCTCAATTATCATGGGGACTAGATCCATTAGCACATTGTTTGGAGGGATGTTATCAACATTAGTTGTGTAAATCTCTTTGAAATGTCATGATGCTAATAACTTAATTTTGTCAAAGTCTTGGATAACCTGGTCGTGGGTTTGAATTTCTTGAATCATTTTATAATTCTTCCTCATCTCAACATGCTTATGGAAGAAAGTTGTATTCCGATCGCCTTCCTTTAGCAAGAGGCATCTAGACTTCTGTCTCCAGAATTCTTCCTCATGTCTACACGCAACAGGTAGATCTTGATGAAGGCTTATTTATTTTTCAACATCTTCCTTTGATATTTGGATTGCCTCCATAGAGAGATGATGGTTCTCTAAGTTTTGCAGAGCCTTGGTTCTTCTTTGAGCCAGGGACTTTGACGATTTGGCCCACATCTTGAGCGCCCTTTTGACTTTTCTCAATTTTTCTTCCCAAACGAAGAAAGGTGAACTTGAGACTGGAGATTCCCAAGTATCAACAACAATTCCCAAGAAATCTTTATGGGAGGCCCAAAGAGAGATAAAACGAAAGGGAATAGGCCCCAGGTTCTGGTATTTTCTAATATCGAGCATGATAGGCTTATGCTCAGATCCCCCAAATGGCAGGATTTTAGAAGAGGAGTTTAGTCCAAGTAGAAGGTAAGAGTCTTGGATCAAAAATCTATCGAGGCTGGTAGCTATATGCCCAATCCCCAGCCTCCTATTGGTCCAGGTGAACTTCCCCTTAGCTGGGATGACATCCGCTAGATCCTAGTATAGAATAATCTCATCTACTTGCTCTCTTATGGGGTCTCTAACCACAGACCCTCCTCTTTTTCTGCCTGGTTTAGCATGAAATTTAGGTCTTTGACTAAAATTACATTGTCCAGTGATCCAATGCTCCTCTCATCCTTCAAGAGGTTCCAACAATACTTTTTTTTCAGCTTACAAGGGAGGTACATAAATGTTAAAAAGAATAACATGGATATTTGATTCTTTGTGCAGCAGCTTAGTGAGAATCCAATGAAGGCAGTGCTTGGTTTCAATTAATTCAAATTTCTGTTCATCCCATAGCATACCAATTCCTTCGGAGGCTCCCCTCAAGCTAATAGCGAGACCTCCTCCTTTTTTCCAAAAGTTCCCACTTACTTGGAGAAATGTCTCTTTCTCCATCTTGGTCTCCTGGATCAGTAGGATGTCTGGTTGGGATATTCTAATCAAGTCTTTCATCTTCTTCCTTAGCTTTACTACCCATACCTCTACAGTTCCAGGAGAGGACCTTCATCACTTACTTTTGGAATAGGAGGGAATCCCTTTCTGAGATTGTCCGTGCTGACGAGTATTCCTGGGATTCCATAGAAGTTTCTCCAATGTTAGTTTTGATCCTTGAATTTTATCCTTATATGTGGCTTGTTCCCTTACTTCTTTGGTTGTTTTCTTTCCTCTTTCTTTCTTATTTCCGGGTGTGACCATCTCGATTTCCCCTTCCTTTTCTTCAGTTTCAGACTCCTCTTTCGAGTTTTCATGGTTTCTTCTTTCCTTTGTCCCTTCTGCTCCTGAATTTGAATGAGTTTTCTCGTGATGACAAGATGGCCCTACTTGTCTTTCTGTTAAAACCTACATTACAATCTATTGAAGAAAATGTCCTAAGTTATAATATTGGTTCTAAAGCCGAACCTAAAATGATTAAATTATCCAAGGAACTTTCTAAAAATGAAAGGAACATGTACATTGAACTGCTTAAAGAATTTGTTGATATTTTTGCTTGGTCATAAGAAGATCTGAAAACATACAACACCAGTATAATCCAGCATAAGATTCCTTTAAAGCCAAATACTAAGCCTTTCAGACGGAAGCTTAGAAGACTTAATTCAACATTGCTTCCACTTATTGAAAAAGAGGTAAAAAAATTATTAGATGCAAATATCATAATACCTCTTAGATATTCTTCTTGGGTAGCAAATTTGGTGCCATTACATAAGAAGAATGGGGAAATAAGGATTTGTGTGGATCTTCGTAATTTGAACAGATGCTCCCTTAAAAACAATTATTTTTTGCCCAAAATTGATAATATCTTATAGAGAGTGGTGGGTTTCTAAAGGATATCAATGATTGATGGATTCTCTGGTTATAATCAAACTGCAGTACAACCAAAGGATAGGGAAAAAACAACATTTACAACTCACTGAGGTACATTTATGTACGATAAAATGCCTTTTGGGCTCATGAATGCAGGGGCTACATTTCATAGATCTATGGATATAGCTTTTGTTGGTGAGAAATAAACATTTGTAGTCATATATCTAGATGATATTACAGTATTTTGTAAATCTTATGATGAACATCTAAAGCATTTAAAACAAACTTTTCTTAAATGCAGGAAATTTGGATTATCGTGAAATCCAAAAAAGTCTCATTTTGCTATGGCAGAAGGTAAGCTCTTAGGTCATATAGTTTTTGTGAAGGGATTAAAATAGATCTTGAAAATCAACATCCTTAGAAGCAAAAAAGGGATTCACTCCTTCCTCGAAAAAATATTTTTTTTAAGGTGGTTTATCCCTAATTTTGCAGAAATCATTAAACATATCACTGAGATGCTTAAAAAGGATAAATAAATTAAGTGTTCAGCTGAGTTGAGGTCATCATTTGAAAAGATAAAGAAATCACTTATAGAAGCACCCGTTTTAATAAGTCTTGATTTCGCTAAAGTTGCTTTTTATTTTTTTTAGTTTTCTCATTTTCATCTGAAGATACTATAGCTGTTGTTCAACTACAAAAATAATCTGATGGTTTAAAACAACCAATTTCGTTCTTTTGCAAAACATTGAGAGATTTAGAGCTGAAGTATAGTACAATGGAAAAGCAAGCCTACACATTGGTTAAAGGTCTTAAATTCTTTAGGATTTATGTTTTGTATTCTAAAATTATAGCATATGTTCCAAACATAAAAGTCAAAGAAATTCTGGTGCAACCCGATAGTGAGGGAAAAAGAGGACGTTAGATAGATAAAATTATGGAATATGATATTGACATTAAGCCTACGAAATTGGTAAAAGGACAAGGTCCAGAAAAACTTCTAGCATGATCAAATTATCAGGTTTGAGATCTTCATCTAGTAGCTGAACAATCAATACATGATTCATCAATAGAACATGACAAGGAATAGATTTATAACAGGTATCTTGATTCTCCATGGTATGGGAAAATTGTTCACTTTCTGCTGCATTTACAATGTCCTCCTGATCTGAATAAGAGTAAATATAGATCATTAAAACTTAAGGCTTTGAAATATGTTTTAGTTGATCAAATTTTATATTGGAAAGATCCTGGAGGTATATTACTTAAATGTTTGGAAAGACCAGAGGCTGATGCCGTTACTACAAAGTTACATGTGGGTGCATGTGGGGGACATAGTATTGAAAAGCAACATCATTTAAAATTTTAAGAGTTTGTTATTATTGACCCACTCTTTTTGCAGATGTGTATCTTCAAGTCAAATCTTGCATTTAATGTCAAAAATTTGTAGGTAGACACAACTTGTAGTCTTTACCCTTAAAACCAGTTGTAGTAAATGCTCCATTTCAAAAATGGGGTTTTGATGAAGATAGAACCTCAGGGTCCTTCATATTCTTAGACCTGTGGGTTATGAGCCCACAATATGAACTTAATTATGTCCATAGCAACAGTATCATTCTACAATCTCAGCTCCATTAAACACACAAGAACAATGAACCGTAGATCAGCCATATACGCTCTGTTAGATCCCATCAAAGAACTTAGCCTCCGTCTCTTTCTTCCACGCGTGGGTAGATTATGCACTCTCATTTATGCAATATGTAACGCTTTGGTAGATATGGCTTGAAATCACGATGTCCAAATACAATTCATCCAAATACAACTCATCCAAACACAAAGAGAAACAAAAACTGGTCGACATGGATTCTTCCTTGCGGGTCAAGCTCAATCTCGCAGCCGTGACCCTCTACACACCTTACACATTCACACACATTAATTTGTGAATTCAGATAAAATTATACATGCTCACCATCAGATCTTACCCAGACAGATTGATGATGGATTAATACTTTGACAATGAATGAGTGGAGACTTTCGGATCCATTCTTGACCTTTTTCCTCTTCACACTTTTTCTGTAAGCAAGTCTCACTGTAGCTTGGCTCATGAACACACACATGTAACAACGTTCTTCCTGCAATATATTGCAATATATTGAATTAACATCAGATCACCATTGATCCTTTCATTGATCGATGATAGATCTTATCCTCTCGCTGAAACATTTCTACTAGTCCTGCACATCTATGACATACACTCGTAGCCTCACACACACAATTAACACACCTACTCATTCATCCATGATTGACACACTCAATTCATAAATACACACACATTTACATAGAATTACACACAATAGCACTGAAATCAAATAACGCAGATTACTCTATCAAATATCAAACTTGCCACATTTTGAGACGATATAAGACTTTTTTGCTAAGTTCAAATCTCTGGTTCTTCAACTAAATCAACGTGGCATCAAAAATAAGGAAGAGCGGAATATTTTGTCCATACTTTTGAAGCTATGGGATGAATATTCGGTGTGTGTTTTAGCGTTTCACTCAGGTAAGCTGATAGTTCGAAACTGGAGAATGACATATTTGGAAGACTTCATGGAGTCTTTGACTCAAGAAAAATATAAGTTGGTTCAAATGGGTACCATAAAATCCACCAAGGATCAATCCCTTGCTGCACGGATTTCAAATCAAGCATAGGGAAAGAAAAAACAAAGGGATTCGAAGCAACAAGAGAAGAAGAAGCACAAAGAGAAGCCCGATTCTTCTTATGGGGGTTAAAATCCTAGCAAGGACAAAGGGAAGAAGCAAGAGAATACCAAATGCACTTACTGTTACAAGGGTTGGCATCCAGAGAGTGCATGCATAAAGAAAACCATTGACATGATGGCGCAAATCCTTGAGAAGAACAACATTCCCCTTCCAGATTGAGCAAAGAAGCAGGATGGAGGCTTGGATTCTGAAAACAAGGAGAGATGCCATGCACTTATTGTTGGATCTTCTGGATCTTCCTCCTTCATCATATATTCAGGTGCATCAAGGCACATGGATTCTACAGATGACTCCTTCTCGGCCCTACATCTATACAGTGGTCCATCCATCCTCATGGGCGATGACTTTAAAATCCCAACCAAAGGGATTGGTAAGATCAATATTGAGAATGGGTACTTCAACAATGTGTTGTGTGTGCCTGATCTTCCAGGAAACCTATTCTCTGTCTATCAAATGACTCACAGGGGTTCAGCAAGAGAGGGACATTCACTCAAGATGATGTGGAAATTTCAAAAAATTCTATAGGCAAAGTGGTTGCAGTGGGTATTGCAAATCATGAGTCAAGAATGTACAAGTTTTCACACTTTCTTCCTTACTCCTCAGGGAATGCGCTCCTGTCACATACCGGTGAGATAAAAAATATATGACATGAGAGGTTTGGACACCTCAACTACATATATACTCAATCTTTGAGAAAATAAAAAATAGTTGAAGGAATTCCATGCATCAAATTTTCTAAAGGCACATGCAAGGGATGCATTATTGGGAAGCATACGAAGAGAAATAATAACAAGGGGAAGGAAAGAAGCGGTCTTCAAGTGCTTGAATTGATCCATTCAAATTTGATAGGACCTCTTCCCACACCCTCTTATGGAAAATCAAGGTATGTCTTAAGGGTGCATCCACAAAGGTGGGTTACAATTTTTGGCAAGGAATTCTCGGCAAAATGCAAACAGCGCACCCTTGATCGAGGGTTTAACAAGTGCTCGATTGAGGTTTTGTTAAACCCTTGATCGAGGGTTTACCTAGACCTCGATCGAGCTATGGACCTCGATTGAGGTTCCTGTTTTAAAAAAAATATAAAAAGGGCCGTGGGCACCCGCAACCATTCCTCATTTCTGCATAAACGACCCTCAATCGAGCAAGCACCTTGATCGAGCATCTACGTCCCCGAACACCTTGCCCTTGCCGCTACGCCCCCGAAAAACTCAATCGAGCTACCACGCAAGCCACGCCCCCGTTCACCACGATGTCGGAGCAGAGAGGTAACCCCTAATCGTTGTTTTTTGAAATTGAAATGGAATTTTAGTTTTTTTTGTAAGTTTTAAAATGTTAGGTTTAAATTGAAAAAAATTCATTGTTATAGATGTTTTTATGTTCTTTTTTGGCCTAGTATGTTTGCAATGTGTGCCGGCAAGCAGAAATGCTGTCGGCAGCGTTTAAAATATGTTTAAAAATGAAATTTGTTTTCTATTTAATATTTAATTTTTTGTTTTATATATATTTTGTCAACTGGTAGAGTTTATTGTGCTTGTTTAATTTTTAAATATGTGCCCGGTAAGCAGAAATGCTGCCCTGATTTTTTCAATCCTCTGAGAATACACGGAGGATTGAAAAAATTCAAATTTGTTAAATTTAAAATTTAAACTTATAGTTTGTATAAATATTCTATCAACCGACAGCCGTTTATGTTGTCGGTTTAATTTTGAAATGTATGTCGGGCAAGGAGAAATGCTGCCCAATTTTTTTCAATCCTCCGTGAATACATGGAGGAATGAAAAGAAATCCAAACCCTAGACGCGAGACAATCATGAACATTAAACCAACGTAGGCATTTATCTAAACACCCCATATATTTTGCTTTAAATATTTTGATAATGTAGATTCTAATATATATATATATATTATTAACTTATAATTATAATTGTAATTAAAATATTATATTAATTCATATTCATATTTCTTAAAAATAACTTTTTCATAATAAAATAAAATATGATATATGTATGTTTTGACTTACTAGTTGACATATTTTGATTTTAGTTTATTGAAAGTGTACTTATGTATTTTAGTTTCTTTTTGAAGATCAAAAGTATGATGAAAATGTGGATTTTTTTTTTGTTTTTTTAATGAAAAAAACATTAATAAATAAGTGTGTAAATTTGAAAAAAAAATCAAATTAAAAAATTAATAGAAATTCATGATTTAATTTTTTTCAAAGAATATCAAATTAAAAAAATAATAGAAATTCATAATTTAAGAAAAAATTATGGTTTTGATATTTTTAAGAAAATTTATATAGATTTATATTCAACATTTTGAAAATTATAAATTATAAATTTAGAATATTTTAAAATAATAGTAAAATATATAAATTTATACATTAAATTATGGAAAACTGGAATTGTAATTTAATTTTAAAAAAATGGATGAAAAAATTTACATAATTATAATTTTAAAAATTTGTTTAAAATTATAAATATCAATAGGAATTAGTTTTAAATCCCAAGTATTTGTAGTTCATTTCCACCCCATCAAAAACTCACAAAGCATTCCCTATAACCCGAAAACCCTTTAGTGACTAGAATTCAACTCGTATTAAATATGAAGCTTCACCCAAATAAGTACCATGTCCATAATCTCAAATTGAACAAGAAATAAACTAGTATTCAATATTATGAAAATAAATCATAACCCCGATCAAACCACATATTTGATAGTCTTCTTCACACCACCTTCAAAGCAAAAACAAAAAACTCATCCATCCATTTTGTTTTGTAAACTTTTGGGTGGTTTTTTGAGTAAGAGTTTTTTATTCGTAACGATATATGGAGTTACTTACATTGAGTTATTTACAAAAAATCATTTACTATGCCTTATTTCATGCAGATGCATCTCTACATCGGGGTTCTTCGGTTCGTCGAAGACAGAGCACTGGCGGATCTGCGACCATTCCTCGCCCTAGAGGTTGGTAGAGGACTCGTAAGTATACAATTATGCATGATGTACTCTTTGTTGTTAGTTAATCAAATTAAATTGTTTCACATGTGTATATTTAATCATCAACTTGTATGTCTCTATTTTCACAAGTTCGCCTAGGCGTTATATGTTGACACACGCTCTTGCTGGGGAGATGAGCGGCAACCGCTCTGTGCACGTGAGTGACGAGGATCAGGATAGTCTTGGTGTCGGTGGGGAGGTTCCCCACGAGACAGGTACATTAAATGCACATATATATTTCTTTCAGTTATCAGTAGCTTTAATTTATATTGATTTCAATTTCACCTACAGTTGATGTATCTATTTTAACTGACATTTATGTTTTCATCTAATTTTCATGTGCTGCACAACAGGGTGTCGACCCTCCCGAGGAAGCACCATGGGAGGATGAGATCACATGTATCATGCTACAAGACATTACCAGTCAGTGTGAGTGTTTGCGAGAAAACGTCCTCTCCATTCGAGAGAACTCTCCCACATCACGTTCGATGCACATGATGTTCTAGTAGACAATCTACTAAAGGTCTACAGGTCCATCGGACCATTGAGTTCTCTTTGGGCCTCTGCATGTCAGAGAAGAAGGGCCACTGTGAAGGGTCCTGATAACTGGTCCACAGTGAGAGATGAAACAACTGTCCATGATGTGAAGGGAGCATTATTTGATATCCCTCCTGACCGCGCCCCTGGTGAACCGCTTAGACTCAAGGAGTTTAAACTAGAGGCTGCAGCACCTTATGTATATGACAGGTTCATTGGAGCGTGGGGCATGTTTCCCCACCATGACCAGGTCCCACTATACTTTGAAAAACATATCTATGCAGATTTTATCCTAGATATGCACCCAAATTACACTACCACACCATCGAGCTTCTATGGTGTTGGTGGGAGACGCAGTCATGCGCGTCCTGGGGCTAGGAGAGACCCTAGAGCTTAGCCAAAGCTAGAGCCTTTGGTAGGTCACCCTGCCAGGACCATGCTTAGGAAATACGATGTAGTTGAGTCGTCTCAACTAGCAACTGAGGAGCGTAGTGCATTGGCAGAGGCGACACAGATGATAATGCATGGTACCATGATGGTTGTGCAAGCAGAGAGACGCAGAGCACCCACTGCACCTGCAGAGCCCGAGTTACGGTGGGTGGCCGATGATGTTCTCAACATTCTTGATCATGACATATTGCTGCAATATGCTATCATAGGATGCGATGCAGGCCTCGACCGATGGGACAGGTATAGATTTATTGTCATCATTTGATTGTCATGATTGTAATGTATCTTTAAATGAATCAACTTTTTAACTAATACTTTGCTTTGTGTTAGACCTCCATGCAGGAACCGGATTTCATGGAGGACCTATTTGGCAGTGATGCATCTGTTCGAGGTCTTGTTGCAGTTCCGTCTGCCCACGTTGACGAGGTATGTGTTAACTGTCATCCTAAATTTGAATTTTTAAATTCAAGTCAATTGTTGAACACATAATATTTTGGTTTGTTCCAACTTTCCTCGTTTATCTTGTTCATATTGTATAGGATAGAGGCAAGGGCATTGCACATGATTCTACATAGCCTCGCTCGAGTCCTACTCATGACACGTCAATCAACAAGGTACTAGTTATTTATGTTTGAATTGTTTGCATATTTATGTTTAGATTATAATTTACATGTTCAAATTTTAATTCTCAAGTTCAAATTGTAATTCATTAATATAACTATTTTCATGTCATGGAAACAGACATAGACACAAGTAGCTGCAAATGAGGGCGTTGAAGCCGTCGTGATGTTTATGGATGAGTGGGATGCCGCTCATTGACTGGGTCCTGTTGAAGGCTCGTCTTGGCAGATACCTAGCCTCCCAAACCTAACACTCAACTCGAGCGAGGTGAGTTCATAGATCCACGTTTCATATATATATTTAATTTTTTATCACTTTCTACATGTAATTTAAATATGTGGTATGCAACTGACTTGCAGAGTTCATGGTTTTAACTTCTGCAGTTTTCAGACCTGGGAAATTTTCTTTTTGATGTGCATGAGCAAGACCAGGGGAATAGTGTAGCTGGTGGTAGTGTCCATGATGGTTGATCTCTTGATCAATGGCGTTGGAGTGATTTGTAGATTGTTATTTGTGGATGTTATTATTTTGTAGACCGTTATTTGTGGACGAACTATTATTTTGGACTTTATTATTTTGTACTTTATGATTATCGATATATATATA
>LPNX010564428.1:0-13967 GCA_001517045.1 Pseudotsuga menziesii | reverse complement strand
ATAAATTATGATCACTGTCTTAGTTCTGTAGTTTAATATTTATGTTGCTTTACCCGTTGGATGCCATATCTTCCCTTCTTACTGCTGGAAACTTGGTTCTAACAGCTCTCCCTTGAACGTCTCAGGTGAGACTTCGTCCGCTCTACAGATGTTGCTAGGCAGGGAAAACAATTTCTAGGCCGGTGCTTAGGGAGATTGCACTGGTTGGGATTCGATAGAGTGAGAACCCCTATCGACGAGGTTTTGTTGGTGGTTTTCCTCCAACACTTCTTTGAGTCATTTGAAGTCTCCTTGTTTTTTTTTCTCATTATTCGATTCATATTTTGGTGGAGGTTCTTCATTCACTCCTTGGATGAAAGAACACATGGATGATTATATTGATGCACATTATATATCTTTGGAGCAGCATTACGGGACATGGGATCCTCACCTATGTCAATGGAGCAGATTTGATTGGTCACTTGAATATTGTATCCACTTGGAAAATGGTGGTCTACTTACTTGGAGGTATAAGAACTTTTATAATTTTTTTATGAGGAACCTCCTTGATGTACATTATTATTATGTTGTTATGTACTTAGATGATTTATATTATGTACTCATGATTTTTGGAAGAATGCAAACAAGAAAATGAGATCTTGTAATTCTCTTTCTTAATGGTATGGGTTGGAGAGCACTCTTAATTGTTGGAGTGCAATACAAGCAATGGGACCCTGGGATATTTTTTTAGTCCCATTGATTTCAATTTTTTTGGAAATAAGAAGTATGGGAGATGGATTCTCTACTTAATAAAGTGATTTAAATTAGAGTAGTGCATCATCAAGCATTGTGGTTCCTCTCTCAAATATTCATGGAATATCAAAGACTCAAAGTTGGGAAACTCAGTGGCAACTTCAAAGAATCATACAAAAAGCAGGTTCTTCAATGCCCATGTTTGAAATCGCTTAAGGACAAGAAATATTGGGAAGGGAGGATTTGTCATGTCCCAAATTTTGTATTTGGTCGCAATGGCCTAATCACATTTTCCATATTCATTAGATTTTGTCAAATTGATGCTAAGGGTCAAATAATTGCCAAGGAGGAAAATTATTGGTTTCCTAGGTTGGGGGTGGAAGCTTTGGGATTTGGAATAAGGGGGACAATGAATGATGTTTTAAAATTAGAATGGAATAAATATTTAATAAAGTATATAAATAATAAATACATGATAAAATTGAAGTGGCAATGGATCATGCAGATACATGAAGACGATGGGGCCCACATAAGCTAGAATTTATGTGACACATGGCATCCTTCTCTTGCAATTTCGAATCCATGGGAAGACTAAATGTTCTTGGATGCGTTATAAGGATAATACAATTGTCCATATACATCATATTTCTAATTTTCAATGAAATGTAACTTACATGGGAGAGGAAGAGTCATTTTGGAGCTAGTGAGACACTTGGACTAGATTCCCTAGCTCTATGACAACAATGATGAAGATGCCATGACACCTATGACAAAAATAAGATATGAAGGATGAAATATGACATAACTGACATGTCAATATGAAATAGAGAATCCAAGAGGGTGCTCATGTGAGTTGGGGAAGCTCAATGAGTTCCTACTCAAATTGGGGGAAGATGGAAGGCTAGGAAAGGGAGGACACGTGGAAAATATTGAGCCCACACCCAAATTCGAATTGGATTTATTTTTTGAATGGATTGGTAACCTTGTAAGGCTAAGTATGTTTATAAAATACAGGATTCAACCAATATAATGGATTTTTCTCATTTGAGAAATTGTCATTTGTGAATTGTGAGCGCTAGTGGATGACTAGTTTTCTTGCCTTAGCCAATTTTGAGGGTGAAAGATTCCCAACCAAGTTGGTGTTTGGAGAGGCCACTCAAGTATTTAATGGATGTTTAATGGAGTTTTATTTTCAGGTTTAAGCTACAGGGAAGCTCGTGGTTCCTTCTATTGCAACACTTTCTCTCAACTATTTCCATTTTTTATGGCATATTCTTGCTCATGGAGGGATTGCGCTTTGGGTGAGCTATTGATTTATATAGGGGAGATTATAATTCCCCATTATATTATTTTATGATTTAAATTATCTGTATTTAAATTTCATAATACTCTCAGGTTGAAATGCTGAAAGGTTTCATGTAAAAATGTTAATCAATGAAGAAATAGTGCCATTTCCCCACTATCTTGTTGTGAAGCACTTTGATGTTGATTTATTCAAATGGATAAGTAAAATACCTATGGTTTATGGATAAATTATATTTTATTTATGTATTTATATTTCATAATACTCTCAGGTCAAAATACCCAAAATATTTCATGTATAAATGTTAAACAATGAAGAAACAGTGTCATTTCCCCACTACCTTATTGTGAACCAATATAATGTTGGTAGCTTCAAATGGATAACTGAAATATTGATGGTTTATGGATTAATGGAATGTTATTGATGGATTATATTATTTTAATGTTCATTACATAAGCATTTGGAGATATTTTGTTGAGTTTCATAGCATTTGGAGAAGTTTGCCTATCATTTTGCCCAAGGTTGAAACTAGTATTTTTGCATCTGATTTAAGGGAGTTATAGCAGACACTAAAAGTTGAATGGTGATGCATATGAGTTAATATTTATTTAATTTACATTTCCCCTTCTTCCATTCATAAATTCGATCTATATTGAGTACATTTTGGCGGCCATTTTCAGTATTCATTGTGGGGGAATTAGAACCCCAAATTACTACTCAAAACTCCTACCTTGACCAGAANATAAATTCGATCTATATTGAGTACATTTTGGCGGCCATTTTCAGTATTCATTGTGGGGGAATTAGAACCCCAAATTACTACTCAAAACTCCTACCTTGACCAAAATATTAAACAAGTTTGCAAAAGAATTTAGAGGGTCATAAAGCTTCCCTGAAAATAATATTTAAACCTTAATATCATTCACATACATTCTGTGAATATTTGGGAGCATTTGGACCAATTTGGAGACCTGGACCAATTTGGAGACCTAGACATCAAAACTAGTCAAAGGTCAAATTAGGGAAAAAAAGTGAAAAATTGGTCATTTAATAAAATTTCTTAAAAGGGGACATTACACAAGGAAAAAGAGAAGAAGCAGAAACATAATAAAAAATGCACCTACTGTCACAAAGTTTGGAATCCTTAGAGTTCATGCATGAAGAAAACCATTAACATTATGGTGCCACTCCTTGAGAATAACAACATTCCACCACCAGAAAGTGTAAGGAAGAAAGAGGGAGGTTCAAGATTAGATAACAAGGAGATATTTCATGCTTTGGTTGCTAATTATTCAAGATATCCATCCTTCATCATATATTCAGGTTCCTACATGAACATGTCTTCCATGCATTATTCCTTCTCGGCCCTACATCCTTATAGTGGTCTATCCATCCTCATGGGTGATGATTCGAAAATCCAAGCCAAAGGGATTGGCAAGATTGGTCTTGAAGATGTGAACTCCAATAATGTGTTGTTTGTGCCTGATATGGAAGTGGACCTACTCTCAATGTATTAAATTAGACACACTGGTGCATCTATGAGAGTAACATTTACTCAAAACAAATTGGATATCTCAGAAGTCTCAACGGGCCAAGTTGTTGTAGTGGGTTATTCTAACCATGATTCAAGAATGTACAAAATATATTACTTACAAGGGAATGCTCTTCTATCACATTCCAATGAGACAAGAAATTTTTAGCATGAGGGGTATGTTCATCTCAACTACATGTACGTTCAGTCATTGAGCAAGGAAAGCATGGTGGAAGGGCTTCCTAGCATCAAGATTTTCAATGGAACATGAAAATGATGTGTAGTGAGAAAGTGTTAAGAACCCATGTCAACCCTACTCTTTATTTTGTTAGTATATTTTATCAGACGTGTATGCTTTGTAAGTCATCCCATCAGTATGTTGTATTATCCCACATTCATGGGGAGTAAGTAAAAGTTGTTAAGTTGTCTAGTTATTATGTTGCATTATCCGACATTCATAGGGTATAATAGTTGTTTAGATTAGAATTAGTATATAATTATGTGTTGAGGCTAATGAAAGCATCGAAGAGTTTTTTTGTATTGAGTTTGCTCAAAGGAGGTTGCCCCCTCGAAGTGGCCTACGATTAATAAAATCTCCTCTGCGATCCATATGTGTTGAGGCTAATGAAAGCATCGAAGAGTTTTTTTGTATTGAGTTTGCTCAAAGGAGGTTGCCCCCTCGAAGTGGCCTACGATTAATAAAATCTCCTCTGCGATCCATAATTTTTGTTATATTGTGCATTCTTATTATTTATTGCAGGAGATTCTCCACATCTGGTATCAGAGCACTTTCCTTGGCACAGGTGGATTTTTTTTTGGAAAAAAAGGGGAAAAATTGGGTGGTGACTTTCACATCCATTTTTGAAACTTTCTGTGCAGATTCAAGAAAAAGAAGTTGCATATCTAAATTCCTCTTTCAAAAATGCACAATTTAAAAGAAAAATCATCTCATTTGGAGTTCTAAAAGTGGAGATATCATGGATTTAAAATCAACAATTTTTCAGAATTTTGGTGATGACCGCAGAAATTGCAGAGCGAAAATCTTTTGACTAGGTGCCCAGATTTTTATTCTGATTTCGTGGGTAGAAGCAAAGTGACTATTCCAGTTCCATAAAATGGCTATAATAGCTATTCTGAGCAATATAGATTGGTTATGCTCATTTTAAAAAAATTTGCCTCCAAACCCTAGCTCCAATTACGGGTTTTTGAGCATTGGGTGAATTTCTGCAACATTTTTTTTGGCACTATGATTATTGCAATAGTTCTTCTTCTTGCAACGTTATTTTTCATTCGGATCAGGGAATAAACCCTATCCACTTAACTATGGAAAGTACTTAGGCATAGCCCTAAAACTCATTGTGAGGAGTACCACAGGAACCCTGAAGTAGCTGGCCATTTAGAGGACCTGCCAAGCAAAAAGGGAAATGACCCCCACCATATTGACTAGATTCTCATCCATGAGGAAGTCCAGAGAGCCGTCTTTTTTTTCCAAGCAGTTAGTAGTTTTACCTACGCTGTGAAGTGAGGGGTATTGCCCCAATACTCAATCCTGAGACAACTTGGGTGGCCAAGTGACTAACTTTGAACCATTAGGAAGCTTAATATACCTAGGGTCCATATCTATTTACAGTTGATAACACCCAAAATTCCATAATTGTCATAGATCATTTACTCCAATTCAAGTTGATAAAGCACACCTTTCTAGCACTGCCACAGATCATTTCTTCGAAAAAAAAGGTATAAATTTCTATTTTTCAGCCACATATTCCTTGATTTAGCATCGTTTCCCTTGAAAATTCACAGTAACCCCTGTCATTCCATTATACATATTTCATTCATTGAGGACCCTATCCCAAGTCCACTTCCTGAAGCCCGAAATTCCATCTCCTTCTTTCACCCCGCTTCTGAAATTCACATTTTTTGTTTCCTTGTCCCTTAGAAAGTGTCCACAACCTAGTTACCCACTCGCATTTTTCCCAACTCAAAATTTTCCTTTTCTCAAACCCTCTTTATTTTTGTTTTTCCACCCATTTCTGACCAAAAATAAAAATCTTGCTTATGGTTGTCACCCACGTAGGAGCAAATAGACAAATGGAAGAAGAACTTGTCACCCTCAAGACCAAACTCGAAGATCTGGATCAAAGATTTATTGAACTCCGTCTTCAATATTCATCCATGAGAAACCAACAATAGCCTGAGTCTTCTGCAGGCACCGAGTTCTCTGCTTCCAGCAACTTTTGTGGGCCGAAGATTAAATTCTCTCACTTCAATGGTGATGATCCAAGTGGATGGATACATAAGGCAAAACAATACTTTAATATGCATAACACTTTTGATGTCACCAAATTCCCACTTGCATCATTTCATTTTGAACGTGAAGCCCTTCAATGGTTTTGTTGATACATCAAGGATCATGAAGAGCCCCAATGGACATATTTTTTCCAACTCCATTTGCACTGATTTGGCCCTAGTGGTTTTGATGAATTCACAGGAGCACTCACCAAAATTCGCCAGACTGGCACTGTGAGAGAGTATCAGATAGAATTTGAAAACTTAGTCAAGCACACAGAATAATTTTCTAATGCATTTTACATGATTTGTTTTATCAGTAGTATTAAGGATGCAATCTGATATGACGTTACAATGTTCTATCCCAACATAATGATGGAAATCCTAGGGTTGGCTAAGTTGGCGGAGGACAGGATTAGGGCTCAGCAACGCCCCAAATCCACTTTTATTCCATTCAGAAATATGGTTCCCCAAATATATCCAATCCCTCTGACTCCTAGAACCACTCCTATCAAGTGTTTGTTTGAATCTAAGATGCGTGCACATAGGAAAAAAGGACTTTGTTATAATTGTGATGATAAGTTCACCTGAGGACATCAATGTGCTGAACATAAGCCCTATTTCTTGGATGTGGCTTCTCCACCTGCACTTGAAATTTGTGACGTTGCTTAGGATCCAGTAGATGATTAGGTCGACATTTCATAGCCACCTATTGACCCTCAGATTGATAAACAAGTTGATTGTTTTTTTCATCCTTGCTCCAACTTTTAATTAATGGATGCCAATGGGAGCACTTACCTTGCAAAGGAAAGTGTCGCAGTGTGTGTATCTCTATTGGAGATTATAAATTGTTCTCTAACATGTTTTCCATACCCCTAGGAGGTTGTTCTATGATTTCAGGCACTCAATGGTTACACACACTTGGACCCATCTTATGGGATTTTGCTGAACTGTGGCTGCATTTTTTAGTCAATGGGAAAAAACACACATTCAATGGCTTACAACTAGGGTCTCTCAGCATCATCAATTCACATTGAATGAAAATGATCCTTAAGAATAATTTACATGGTGTCATCACTCAGCTCCATTTCATTCAGATGCAACCTTCGGCAATCTCAAATACTCCCTTGGATCTTTCATTCCGATGCACCCTTCAGATGCCTGATTTTTCCAAGCCCTTCACTCTTGAGAGTGATGCTTGCGACAATGGACTTGGTGTTGTCCTATTTCAAGATAAACATCCCATGGAATTCATCGGTTAATCCGTTCTCGGAAAGAATTTATCCACCTCCACATATGAGAAGGAAATGATGACTATTTTGCACGCAGTAGAGAAGTGGTGGCCATACCTCTTAGGGAATCCTTGTTGCATCAAGACTAATCACTAGAGTCTAAAATGTTTCTTGGAACAACGGGTCTCATCCCCAACACAATAGAAATGGGTTAGAAAACTTAGGGGTTATGACTATGAGATCAATTACAAGAAGGCTAAGGAAAATCTTGTGGTGGATAGTCTTTCCTACACATTTGATGCCCCTGTCTCTCTCTCAGCTATTGCTATGCCTATTCCAAATTGGTTACACTCTGTTCAACAAGGCTATGTCAATGACTCCTCATTATCTGAAATCATCTAATCGTTGGCCAATAAACCTTCTGTGGTACCGTATTTCTCTTGGGATGGATCTTCTCTGAGATACAAGGGTCGTCTGGTGCTTTCCCAGAGCACATACATTAAACATGCAGTCTTTTATGAACTCCATGACTCTCCATCGACAGGGAACTTTAGGTTCATGAAAACATATGAGATGGAATGATGTCACTTCTTTTCGAATGGAATGCAATGAGAAATTCAACAGATGATTTCCGAATGTGCTCCTTGTCAACGCCACCAAGGTGAAACTACACCCCTTTCCGGATTGCTTGAACCTCTGCCCATCCCTACAAGGATTTGGACATATATTTCAATGGATTTCATTCAAGGTCTCCCTAAATATGGAGGGAAGACCGTAATATTGGTTTTGGTTTATTGACTCTCCAAATATCATCATTTTTTTGCTCTCATCCCTCCATATACCACCTCCTCAATTGCACAAATTTTCATGGACAAGATATTCCTTCTTCATGGAGTCCCTTCTTCCATTGTCTCAGACTACAATGCAACTTTCACAAGTCATTTTCTCCTTACTGACACCAAACTGAATATGAGTTCAGTTTATCACCCACCAATAGACGGTCCGAATGAAGTCATCAACAACTATTGGGAAACTTATCTTCATTGTTTCACCTTTGAAGAACAACATCTGTGGGAAAAGTGGCTCCCTCTCGCTGAATGGTGGTACAATACTTCATACCATACTACATCTCAAATGACTCCATATGAAGAAGTTTATGGTCACACACCTCCAGTACTCCTTCCATACACCCCCAGTAGTTCACTAGTTCAGGAAGTTGACATGGTTCTTCAAAACCGACATCGGATTCTTCACATTCTACAGGACAATCTTCACATGGCCAAAACCCGCATGAAACACCAAGCTGATCAGCACTGTTTTGAGCACACTTTTCAAGTTGGTGACATGGTTTTTCTTTGTCTATAGCCTTACAAGCAATCCTACTTGAAACTCAAAGGGAATCAAATGCTCACTCCAAATATCTCTATTTTGAGCACACTTTTCAAGTTGGTGACATGGTTTTTCTTTGTCTATAGCCTTACAAGCAATCCTACTTGAAACTCAAAGGGAATCAAACGCTCACTCCAAATATCTCTAGTCCATATATAGTTCTTTAGAAGATTGGGTCTATTTCTTATAAATTGGCACTTTCTCCTTCTTCTCGCATTCAGTAAGTGATTGGCACCAACATCAGAAAACAAATTGTTTTACTAGAATGGGATAATGAAGGATCCATCATTTCATATCCAGAGGCCATCCATAATAAGCGCACTTGTCAGCTTCACTCTCAGTCCATCACAGAGGTCTTAATTCAGTGGCACAACATGCAACTAGAGGATGCTACATGGGAACCGCTCCTTCAGATTCAACAACAGTTTCCACATCTAAGGCTTTGAGGACAAAGCTTTTTTTTAAGAGGGAGGGAATGTTAAGAACCCGTGTCAACCCTCCTCTTTATTTTTTTAGTATATTTTATTGGACGCATATGCTTTGTAAGTCGTCCCATCATTATGTTTTATTATCCCACATTCATGGGGAGTAAGTAATAGTTGTTAAGTTGTCTAGTTATTATGTTGCATTATCCCACATTCATAGTGGGTAATAGTTGTTTAGATTAGACTTAGTATATAAGTATGTGTTGACGCTAATGAAAGCATCGAAGAGTTATTTTGTATTGAGCTTGCTAAAAGGAGGTTTCCCCATCGAAGTGGCATGCGATTAATAAAATATCTTCTGTGATCCATAATTTCTGTTATATCGTGCATTCTTATTATTTATTGCAGGAGGTTCTCCACAGAAAGCATGCTGAGCGCAAATATGATAAAGGAAATGCGAGGAGGGTTGTATAAGTGCTTTATTTTATGGATTCAAATCTCATAGGGCCTCTTCCCATACCCTCACATGGGATTCAAGGTATGTGTTGAATTTCATAGATGACTTCTCAAGGTACAGCTAGGTGTATTTTCTCAAGCTAAAATATGAAGTTTTTGAGACTTTCAAAGTGTACGAAGCTTTAGTTGAGAATGCATGTGAGAACAAGATCAAGGTTATTAGGATTGAAAATGGAAAGGAGTATGTAAAAAATAGTTAGCATCACATTTTTGAGGAATGTGGCATCCAAATGCAACATTATGTGCCCTACACACCACAAAAAGATGGTGTTGTAGAGCACAAGAACAGAGCTCTTAAGGCGATGGATACATGATGGAGGCAAAGGATTTGAATCCTAAGATATGGGTTGAAGCTATCAACTGTGTTTCATATGTAAAAAATATATCTCCACACAAAGCATTATATATAAAAATTCCATATGAGTCTTGGAGTGGTCACAAACCCAATGTTTCTCATTTTAGGGTCTTTGGCTCAAAGGCTTGGGATAGGATTACTCCCGAGAAGAGAAAGGACTTGCAACCTCAAAGAAAGGATTCCATTATGGTTGGATATGTTAAATATGAAAATGGATACAATCTCTTTTATCCCTCATATCAGAAAACATTCATTAAAAGGAGTGTACAATTCGAAGAAGACATCATACAAGAGATCGAACTAGCTCAAGGGGAATGCTCACATCCTCCACTCTATGATGATGTAACTGATGAATCCTTACCTGATTTTTCTGATTCTGATATTAATGATGATAATGATGATTATGAAATTCATTTATATCATGACTCACCCATTCGTCCCAAGTGGGATGAGAAAACCATTGAAGTAGTTGGGGATCTTGTTGGTGATCCATTAGACTCTAGGAATACTAGATCTCAATTTCAAAATTCCTTCTCTACTTGTGAAATGAACATTTCAAAGAGGTTCTTAATGATTCTTGGATATGATCCTCGGACATATCAAGAAGCATCACTTCACCCGATATGGAAAACAATCATGCAACAAGAGTTCAATTCATTGCAAGACAATGAGACTTGGAAATTGGTTCCCTTGCCCTCCAAGAGGAAACTAGTGCAATGCAAGTGGGTCTATAGAAAAAAATTGGCTGCTGATGGTTCATATATAAAGTATATGGCTATTTCAGTTTCTAAATTCTTCTCTCAATTCCAAGGAGTGGACTATACATAGACATTTTTACCGATTGCAAAGATGGACTCTATCAGGCTAGTTTTAGCCATTGTTCCATCTAAGTGCTGAGAGGTTCACCACATGGATGTGAAGATGGATTTTATTCATGGTGACCTTCATGAGGAGATATATATGAAAAATCAAGAAGGTTTCGTTCATTATCCTTCTCTTGTTTGCGGGTAGAAGAAGTCTCTCTACGGCCTCAAGCAAGCCCCTAGGGCTTGGTATGCCAAGATGGACAATTTTCTGCTATCGCTTGGATTTGAAAGATGAAAGTATGATCCTAATATTTATTTTCAGAATTTTGGTGATTTATTTTAGGTAATTTTATTGTATGTTGATGATAGTTTGATTACAGGGAGCTTCACTAAAGAAATTGGATCAATAAAGTCTCCATTGCACAAGGAATTCTCCATTACTGACCTTGGATTGTTGAGACAATTTTCTTGGATTAGAGATTGAGAATTATGAAGAAGGGACCAAGATCATCCAACCAAATTATGTTTCATACCTTTTATTGAATTTAAAAATGGTTGAATTTAAGGAATCCAAGTTCCCATTCCTTTCAGGTTTAAAACTAGGTGATTTTGGTGCATCTCCATTGTTGTGCAGCTTATTGTACAGACAACTAGTTTTTTGTTTGATGTATCTTACACACTATAGAAATTATTTGGAATATGTTGTAGGTTATTTTTATATATATATGCAGAAGAATCATGAAATACATTGGAAGGCTTCCAAAAGTATCTTGCATTATGTGCAAGGAACCAAACACTTTGGGGTACACTATGTTGTTGGTTCTCTACTAGAACTAGTTGGATTTACTGATTCTGAGTGGGCTGGAGATTCCCTTGATAGAAATTCCACTTTAGGTTATGTATTCATGCTTACACATGGTCCCATATGTTGGTAAAGAAAGAAATAACACACCATATCCCTCTCTTTAGCTGAGGTTGAGCACAGAGGAGCAGTGGACGCAACTACATAATATGTGTGGTTGCAAGGTATTCTTGGGGAACTTGTATTTGAATTTGATTCACCCACAGTAATTTGGTGTGACAATAAAAGTGCAATCAATATTCCACTAATCTAGTGCAAAGACATAGGACCAAGTGCATTGAGATTCACATGCACTGCATCAGGAGATACTGAGATGGAACTTAATATAACTTTCCATTATGCTAGTGTCAGTGTTAAGAATGTTACTATCAGTGTCCCTAGGTTGAGGGAAATCATAAATATGGGAAATAAAATAAAAATTCCATCACTGTCTGTTTATCTAAAACCTGAGGTCAACAAGACAAAGGAAAGGGAAAATAATGTGCAGTTTTCTTTAGAGTACACAACCTTGATAAGTGTTACCGAGGAAATTGAAGTGTGGTATGATCCAGATCCAATGAGTACTATCATAGAGGAGGATGTTGACTTTGTCAAATCATATTATGAAATTCTAGATGAGGATATTGCACCAGAAAAACTATCTCCATGGATGCTCCATATAGAATTGAACAGAGAGATGATGGTTGATAAAAAGTTGAGTATGGAAGACATTGCAGAAAAGATCAAACTTTAGTTTGATGATGATTTGACATGCATTATTAATGATGATAATGCATAAAAACTTATTCTTCACATATGTATTATGAATGAAGGGGGTCCTAAAGGGGAATCACAAGACCAAAATTCTGAAGATGATGTATTTTTTAAGAAAATTGAAAGTAACATGCTTACAGAAATGGCTCTTAGGGGAGTTCCAAATATTTTTAAAGCTTTTATAAATTCTAGAAAAATCAAGAAGTTTGATGAGAATGATGGATTTAAGCCTGAGTTAGAATGGATGCTAGATACAGAAGGTGTCAATATGTTAGTTGTGATGTTCCACGAAGATGTGGATGCTACTAGGACAACAAGTAATCACTTAATTGAGGGTGTTGAAGTGCTTGGAATTGAGGTTGTGAGGAAGGCTCTTTTGGATGAAATTCAAGTTGTGATATCTTTTGTTAGGTCATATGTGAACTACATCCATTTATCTATTCTATGTGACACAATAACACATCGAGGTCATTTAATGGCTATTACTGGACATGGTATCAATCGTAACGACATCCGGCCAATGATGAGATGTTCATTTGAGGAGACTATGGATATCTGTTTGGATGTTGCTGCTTTTGATGAAGGAGACCCACTCAGGGGTGTTACCTGCATATCAAAAAAGATAGAAAATTTATGTAGAGTTTTATTCATTTAGATTTCTAGTTGTAACTTGTCACCTGCATATCTACGAACAATAAACATTTGTTATGTGCTCCCCCTTTTTATGTTTAAAAATACCCTTTGCAATACATATTTCTACACGACGTAATAACTTTGGTTTCACCTAAGATGAAAGAATAACTTGACTTTCAACTCTAACTTGAACTCTCAACGTTGATTTATAAGTGAATTTAAGTTCCTATAGAAAAAGAATCATATTAATTCCATACAACATGGTACCCCCTTAAAATCCATGTCTCATTTTGCATATTGTGTGGACTTTCTTCCTTCACCAAGTACAACAAAAGATCCTAGGACTTCATGGAAATTAAAGGTTTGCAGAGAGAGTCTTAGAGGTCATTTACCTTTCTCTATGTTGCTTGATCACCTTTATACCCATCATTCGGGGAAAGATCAAAGGTGTGAAGGAGTAATGTTGGATTGAAGGAGGAATATGACTCAATGAATTGGAGAAACACCCACTTATGAAAGAACACCATACCATTTTTGGAGGTACAGAGGATGACACATGGAATAGAAAAGGGGTTAATTGAGCATATGGGAGAAGAACCCTACTTGGAAGGCTCTTGTGTAGCACTAAAATTGCACTTATCATTGTCAAAGGTCCACTTAATTTTTTTCTAACCATGGGAACTTAACAACCTACCAATAGTATATCGAACATCTCGCAAGCAAGATATACCAATAACTTGTGACTCAGGGGGGTCCAAGACGTCCAAAATCCTACATGGGTGAGCCTCTATCTTAGGGGTAACCTACCCTTTGCTTCTTGTCACAACTGGCCAATGAGCAACAAAATCCCCTGTTGATTTTGAAAAGATCCACTTAATTTTGATCACCCTCTTCAGGGAGGTGGCTAGGGCATGGTCCAAAGAAAGGAATTGTTAATTCATGGTATGGATCATCCATACCGAGAGAGAAAGAAATTCCCTAATAAAGGATCTTCTACATATTTGAAGTTGTATTTCAATTTTGAAGAGGTCTATCCGGGTAAAGACGCATTATTAATGGCATGTTTCTCATATCAAGAGGCATAATTCAACTTTTAGATCCATTGGGGTTGAGGATAAATTACTTGATGCATTTCTACATA
>LPNX010564417.1:58344-88127 GCA_001517045.1 Pseudotsuga menziesii | reverse complement strand
GGAGGTTGCAGCAGTTAATGGGATTAAGGTAAATGAAACAACTAATCTCCCATTAACGCGTGTTTTTTAAAAACTAATTTTGAGGAAGATATGCACGGGTATGTATTAAGGCAACCCGCGCATCATGCGCGACTCTGTATAAGGGCAACCCGCGCATAGATGTATGCGCGACCTGCTGAACATAACACTCGCGCATATGCGCGACATGCCAATAAGGATAGTCGCGCATGCACTTAAAATCTCAAAATAGAAAAGTAATCAGCTGGGCATATAGGTAATGTATTTCATCATCAATCAAGGTATAATGAAACTAGGCAAACCTCAATCCATAAGTGTCCTTTTGTGTGCCGACCTGAGGGATGTCAGCACTCGGACGGAGAGGTGCCAATCAGCTGTATAACACATAGCATTCATATCCATTTAAGGATATGGAGGGCATAGGACCACATACATTAGAATTGATTAGATCCAACGTACCTTTAGTATTTGTGTCACTTTTCGGAAAGGGATTATCGATGTTCTTTCCCTATGCACATCCCTTGCAGGTTCCTTCATGTTCGATCTTCAGATATGGTAACCCTATTACCACCTTTCTCTCATAGGGCAATGATTTCTAGTTGATCTGAGCAAATCTCCCATGCTACAATTCACTTGAGCTGGTGGTTTCATGGACAAGGGTTGTCTCTGGATTTCCTTTGAGCTTGTATAGTCATCCTTCTTCTTCCCCAATGACTACAACATCTTCAAGTGTCTTCCCTTTGTACCATTTATTTTCTCCCAGTGTTACAGACCCAGAGAGTGAAGAGAATAACACATATTCTTCTACATCTTCACCTCTAGTTCTCTTTCGAGGTCTTTCTTCATCCTCATATTCATCTAGATGAGCATGATGTCTTTTGTTTTTGTTGTTCTTTGATAATGGACATTGTTTAACAATATGTCCTAACTTATGACAGATGTAGCATTGATAATTTGAGTAATCCTTTTTCTTCTTCTTCTGGAATTTCTTCTTTGAAGGCTTATGATTACCCTTCTTAAAGTTTGAGTATTTTCTTTCCTTAGTATGAGTGGCTAGAGCCTGATCATATTCTCTGAGAAGAGCTTCTCTATTGGCTACTCTAGCTTCTTCTTGTATGCAATCTTCCCATACTTTTGCAGAAACCCTAATTTCTTCCGGAGACGGAAGAGGGAGAATTTCACCTTGTGAGAGCTACTCTAATTAGGTTAGCTCTGATACCATGTTAAGTTTTCCATATGCTTAACTAGATTCAATAGAATTCAATTCAAACTCAAAGTAGCATATCTCAGCCTATAATTAACTGTACCCTTCAGGTACCTCAATATATTCTTTGCAGAAACCAGGTGAACTTGTCTTGGATCCATTAAGAACTGACTCAAAGTGTTCATAGAACATCATATGTCTAGTCTCATGTTAGTTAGGTACATCAATGGCCCAATCATCTGACGATACATTGTGCCATCAATTGACTTTGATGAAGCATCAAAAAGTAGCTTCAATTTCTACACCAATATAAAGGATGATATAACACCTTGATTACATTCTCCAACACCAGCTGGAAAACGTATACAACCCCAACTCCTTACCCTATCCGACCTCCCTGATATGAAATAAGCTTGTATTGAAAAACTAAAAATACAAAAATAGCTTATCCTTGTGAATGTCTTCACAATCCACAACTTTTATAATGTATTTGATCTGTGTTTAAACCACGGGGTCTTCACTTAGTGAAACCATGTCATAACACCTTTGTTCATGGGATATTAAATAATACCCCTAATTTCACTAGATATTGATAATTACTTACAAAAATTATTTTGTTGAGCTCCCCTCCAAATACATATTTTCAATTAAAAAACCCCTATTGTTTACAATATATTCCTTGTTTTTACTAAAAACCCCTTTTTATACCCCCCAATACTTATAAACCACCCATAACCTATTCCCCTCCCCCCAATGACTACAATATATTGACCTTATTTTTCACAATTAAAAATCCCCCTTTATGAATGAACGTGATAAGATATTGCTCAACAAGGTGAATCCACTGTGGTCTGAACAAACAATTTCCAAAAACATGGTGTGCACTAATTACTATGATATGCGTCTTTTCAGTTGATCTATGTTATACATCTAAATAGAGTTTCCAGCTCACAAAAATCTGATGTTCTGCAATCTTAGTATTTTACTGCAAAAGAACATCCCACATCCAGAATACGAGTATATTCTTCATCTAGCGCATTTATTCCATGTTCATTACTAATTGATTTTCTTACTTTATCTCCACTGTGTAAAGATGCTTACCGTGATCAATGAGCCATCGATACCCCAAAGAACTCTGAATCTTGTCCAAACAATTATCTCAGATCTTCATTTTCCATGAGCTTACTTCACGACATCCATCACTTTCTTATTTATAGTCTTCTTGGATCAAGAGATGTGTCCATTTTGTGAAGTTCCTTAACCTTAGATAATGCCCCACTGGTTTGTGTTTTCAACAAGTTAGGATATACGTTTATATGCCACTTATGACTATTCAAGTTTGTGTGGTGTATGGTGCACATATGCCAATGTTCTTGTGGGACTTTTTCACATAGGTTCATAATTCATATTTTCCTTTACACCTATTTGTACCACATACCATTTCCTTGTGGGACTTTCAGACACAAGTTTGTTTGTGTATTGATAAGTTTCACAAATGTTATTTGTGCATATTTGTTATTTTCAATGTTCTTATTTATGTATTATTATATGTGCACTTGTGACCAATGTCATGGTGGGATCTTTTCTCTCATGTGACTTCCACATTCTTCCATGAGTATTTATTCAAAATGGTTGTGTGTGAGGAAGTATTCAACTTATTCTAATGTTCTTTTAGCGATACCATTGAAACTCAATTCAATGTCATTGACATTAGTTCCTTGACATCTGAGCCTTTGACATTTGATCCTTTCACATATGATCTAATCTAATCCATTTACATCTTATATTTTGACATATGATCCTTTGACATCAATGACAATGCATGTTGTTATAGCTGATTTTACCACTCCAGGTGAATCACACTTGTATGGCCTTCCCCTGTCCCTCTGCAGACTCCTTAGACCCCTTGGAGAATTTTTTGTCCTTTTATGTTTCCTAGACCATCCCTATAAACATGTGAAAATTCATATACGCGACTTTTAAACCCCTAATCACGTATATACGCGGGTTTGACCCCTAAAACCACGTACATCGGGATGTGTACAAAATCTAAATCCTTTTGGAGTTTTCCTTGACATGGATCCGACTCACTTGACTCCTGGCCTTCCATATGCCTTGAGATCACTCGGATTCGACCTTTCATTACCCCTTTTAAAAGCTATATAAGGAACTCTTTGGATACATTGAAGACATAAGAGAATTGAGAGGAAAGAAACTATAGTCCATTGTTGCTGAACCTTGTGCTTGAGTTTGCATCCCTTTGTCCCTTGGAGCACTTTTGTGTTCTTCCGAAGCTTTCCTTTTTCTTGTGAGCTTGCTATTGAGAGATGGAGGATTGAGGTGGTGGAGGCCCAAGTGGGGGATTCAGTTTCTCCGGTTCGTAGACCTGCTGACAGAGGTTGTATCTATTGTAATCTTTGATTTTATATTAATAGAAATATCTTTTCGTGTCCAATAATGTATGTTTGAATGAATATTTTATCCATGGATGATTTCAAATGCTTATACATTGTTGATTATATATGCTAGAATAGATCTAACACCAATATATATAGTATGCTTATCTTGTTTATTTGTTGTTGAGGAAGTGAATCATCAATTCAAGCTAAAGTTGGAAAGCTCAACGGGGATCTACTTCAACCATCTGGAATAAGGTACGAGGTCTGATCCTTTAGTGTTAGATATTTGAATTCTATTGCATATTGGAAAGGATTGATTTCTGGAGTCAAGCTGTCTGTTGTGGTACCCCAAGCCATAGGAATTTCTCTCCGTAACAGAATTGGCGACTCCACTAGGGAGTTCCTAGTAGTTGTCCTTTGGGGGTTTTCTATCGGCATTCAATGACTTTGAATTGCTCTTTTTCTCTTGTTTTTGTGTCGGGTCTGGGGCATGTTTTCCTAGTAGTGTCTGATTGGTCTGAAGTTTGTCTCATCTTGTCTATTTGCCTTTATTTTTATGCACCTTTCTTCCTGTACATGAGTTTTTAACTCACAGTCGTGTATATACGCGGGTTTCACTGCTATTTCCGTGTACACATGTGGGTTTACTGCGAACAATCACGTATGCCCTTAGTTTTTCCTTCTAGAAGAAGTTGGATGGTTGCTGGGTGAATTTTGATGATTGTTGAGTCTCCTTTGATACTGCTAGAGTTTGTATACACCTCTATTTCTGACCAGAGATGTTTTTTTTAGGGTAAAATTTCTTTTTTAAGAATGTTCTTGTCATTGCATTTTCAATTTTTTGTTTTGGGATTAGTGCATTAGATTTATTTTACCTTAGTACTTTGCTTGAGTGCTGCTTGAGTGTGCTTGCAGAGTCTGGGGGTTGTAGAGCCATTCTTTTGCTTTTATATCTCATTTTTATTTCAAAAAATCCAAAAATATTTGCTTATCATTATGCATTGCATTTTGCATTTTGCATAGTACTTGCACTAGATCTGCTTTGGAGTATTAGTCAGGATTTCATATAGGAAAGCTTGCATCTATCATTTGAAGAAAATTGTGCATTTCACATAGTAGCATACCCTGTTTTCATGGACACAATATATTTACATTGATTGTTAGGTGTGCATTTTACTTCATGTTGTGTCATAATGCCATTAGTTGCACGGCCATATATCTCTTTTGAGTAATAAAGCCAATTAAAATCAACGCTTAATTAAAATGAACTACACCATTCTATTTGATAGGGTTCACCAACAAGATTAGGTTTTAGGGTCTTGGAATAGTTCATTGTGAGTAAATTCTCCAAGACCACTAAACAACAACATGTATGTGTCTGTCCAGGTGAGTGTGTGAAATTCCTTGGTATAACCAGTGTTTCTTTGGATCCTCCTCTCAAAAGGGAGTTAAGCACGAGGCAATGTGAGCGGTTATTGATTGGGATGACCCCTAGTCATAACTGAGTAGGACCAGAGATATTTTCAGGATTATATTTGTATCTGGGGGCTCTTTCGAGAGTTTCGGGCTTTGCTACCCTATCCATACGGTCAATCCCACCTGCGACTGTCTTCCTGAGCATTGATTATATTGAGGTGACCTTAGTGGCCTTACCTAGGATATCGAGGGGGTATTCTCAGGGGTTATTTTGCAGGTGTCCCGGCCAGGTGGGGTCTGACAGCACAGTCGCTTTACACATTGAAGATGAGGGCCACAATAATTGGTTACGTACCTTCACTTGTTATGTATGGGAGTCTCAAGCCTCTCCTAGGCGAGACATACCTGCTTCATTCGAGAGCTCACTTATCCTACCCTTGATTGCTTGTGTTTGGCTTTAGATTTTATTGGTGATTGCTCTGCGCACGTTAGCTTGCCTAGGGTTTGCGTAGATAGAGAGTCTATTTTTTGAGTCATTGTGGATTCGGGTGCGGCTCCTCACCGTTCTCGTCGTTTAGCAGGACTTCCTCCTTCTACATCTCCTCCTCCTTTGGAAGAGAGAAATAGACAGTCCAGGTAGACTACTTCCACATTGATTCAAACATGATGGGAGACCATGTTGAAGGTATTCCTAAACCACCTTCTCCCATTCAAGTGGAATATGGGGAGTTTACTCCTAACTACGATCCTTCACCTGATTTGACTGATTTAGGTCCTATGATTTCTGAGATAGGTACTTTTCATGATAGACCTACTTACTCTAGTGTTGATCCCCCATTGACGCATCGCCAGTATGGAATTCCGGAAGATGATGAGACTCATTTTGAACCCGCGAGCACTAGTTATGGTAGTTATGGTATGTCTGGTTTTCCCACACATGATTTGGAATTCCATGTCGAGTTTGAGTTTGAACCTAACACTATGCCTGGGGGCACTCTCATTCCTTACCATGTAGAGAGGTTTGGGAGCACAAGTCACATTGCGCCTTCCATCCCGGTGGTGGAAGCTACATCCCATATTCCTCCTAGGTCTAGGGTTAGTGATCCTATTAGGATACCAGATCCGAGATGAGTGACTATAGGGAATAACACGTACATAATTACATAGGTCCCTTCATGCTCTGTCCCTAGTTCTTCAAATGTTCATCCTCCACCTCATTCATGTGGTCCTTTGGGCCGGAACGTTGCTACAAGTCATGTCCGTACTCCGGTTACTCGACTAGTTGTGTCTCAGGTTCACGTACCGTCCATTGTTTCAAGAGGTCATGTTCATACTTCTAGAGGTCATATTACTACTTATGGAGTGTATATTCCTACTTCCGGAATGTATATTCCTACTTCTGGAGCATATATTCCTACTTACGGAGTGTCTCATGGGACATCGCATTCGATAACTTGTGGACCTTATTATGGGATGCAGTATGGATAGGGTTCTTCGCCTTATGGATACGGGTATCAAAAACCCGCTTACTCTCCACATTATGGCTTTGTAGCTCTGAATAGTGAAGGTACACCACACTATGGTGCTTCCATGCCACCCTATACGGGTCAATCTGGAGGAGGGCACTATGGCCAAGGCCATGGTGGGTATGGTAATCAAACCTATGTGAATCAGAACTATCAGGGAGTGGTCCATCAACCTAATCATCCTAGTCTCCCTTTCCTCGCAACGCCGAATCTTCTTGACTTGTCGAGATTGATGAACAATCCTGTATCTCATGACCCGGCTTGGCCGGTTGTCCCTACTAAGCTTCCCTCGGACATACCCAAGTTCAAGGGAAAACCGGGAGAGGATCCGAGCGAACATGTTACTACCTTTCACCTATGGTGCTCTTCAAATTCCTTACACTAGGAATCAATCCATTTAAGGCTATTTCAATGCACCCTTACAGGGCCTGTCATGAAATGGTATATAGAGCTACATAGGGGGGCATTCGCTTTGTTCGATGACCTGGCGATGACTTTTCTCAATCACTTCCAGCTACTAGTACGTTATGACTTTGGTACATAACTCTTGTCGACATTTCGGTAGGATAAATCCACACATATCTTAGATCATATCCAAGAGTGGCATAGATGGAAGAGGTTGATTAAAGCCTTTATACCACCGAAATTCCTCCTTGAATGGTTCCTTAAGTCATTATTTCCTTATATAGCGAAGGATGTTTCTACCTCCGAAGTGAAAAATGAGGAACAAGCCATTTCTAGGGTGCATGAACTGGATTTGATTTATGCTCAATACGGTTTGTTATATGGGATCATTCCCACTGCTCCGCATTCTAGTTTCGACCCCAAAGTTAAACCTGGACCACATGCCGATGGCATTGTTGGTTGTGTGAGTGCTAAACATGTGGATTCGGTTTCAAAATAGGTTAGTCAATTTTCAATCAACCAATCTGCTTCGGGACAAGCCAGGACTTCGTCTGAACCCGCCCAAACGGCGAGTGTGCTTTCGGTGCAATCGTCAGACCAGAAGGGTAACCAGCAGCCCAGATGGAATAAAAAGAAGGGTAATAATAATCGTAAGGGTAGGAATAGGAATGAAAATGCTAATAATAATGACAAGAACACCTGTAATGCCGGGGGGGATAAGCAAGCTAAACATAAGGTTAAATTTCCTTGCAAGTTGTGTAAGGACGATCACCTCACTTACTTGCAGCCTTGTATCGATGAAGCCTCAAGATTCTTAGCACAAGGCCCAGCTGTGCTGACTAACCCTTTACCTCACAATCAAAATATGAACTTGAGGACCCATGATCAGTCTGGTGGTGATCAAGATCTGTCAAAGGGTAGTGGTCGTGGTTGCATTAACATGGTACGTGCTGCGAAAGTTGTGACCCATGTGAAGGACTACGGTTCATCACAACCCAGCCCAGGAAAGGAACCTGATCCACCAGGGACTCTTTTGCATATTGAAAAACCTATGGATAAACTTGAAGCTGCACCTTGCATTCCTAAGGGAGTCCTTAAGCATTCGGGGCACAATCCTAATTCCCGAGCCACCTAGAACTATTCTGTTGTCGAGAATTTGGGCCACACTCCTTGTGCATTTTATGCACTAGAAGTACTTCAGAGTTGTTCTTCACAAAGGAAGGATTTGCTTTCTGCCCTTGGTGTGAATGAAGATAATTCGTACTCCGTGATTAAATTTGAAACCATAGGAATTCAGCCTCGCTTTCCTTACTATGTGTCTCTTTTGATTCACATAGAATCTCTTAACATGATCGTCAAGCACACTGTGATTGACAAAGGTGCTGCTGCTTCTGTGATGTATTTATCATGTTGGAAGGGTTTAGGTCCCCCTGATTTGTCTAAGTCTACAACCATGTTAAATGTGTTCGATGGGAGATCGTTTAGGCTGCATGGGATCCTTCCTTCCCTTAAGGTCCGTTTGGGAGGGAAGACCGTTGCGATAGAGGTCGAGGTGGTTGATGTGTCCCTTGACTACAATCTCTTGCTGGGTAGGAATTGGATGTACAGTATGCCAGCCATAGCTTCTTCCCTATTTCGCATTGTATTCTTTCCATTTAACGCGAAGATAGTTACGATTGATCAAACGTTATTCAAGAATCCATCGGTTACCACATCTTCGGGAGCTTCGATCTCGATTGTAGAGCACTCTCAGCCGGCAACTGGGAGTGTGGGTGTGGGCATGTATCCATCTCTAATGGGAAGTTTTAGTTGTCCTGTGCCTATCCTTATGATAGGGTCTAGTTCCAATGAGGCTTCGAAATCTGTGAGATCGTTGTCTTTTCACATGAGTCATATGGAAGATCCTTGGATTCTTCCTACACCGAATACTTCGAGTGAGCCCATTGTGACGGACATGCCATTGCCTGCAACTATGGTAGCTTATCAAGCTAATATTGAGTATGTTGTAGAGCCTAGTCCTTCCTCTTCGCGGACGAAGGAGGAGGACCCATATGTGCTGCCTACATGGGCAGTATAGTCTTCTCATGCACACGACTGCCTTGATAGTGTTTTTCCTTCAGATGAAGTGATTATTGAGGCCATGTCGGGAGTTGAGCCACCATGGGAAGAGCTCCATCATAGATCTTACTTTCTTCCTAAGCTTGACCGCTTGGAGCGTGAGGACTTTAGGGAAGTTCTTAGTGAGAGAATTGGCAGTCCTATGGTTCCATTAAGCTCTCCTGGTCCGATGGCTGATGGAAACATGGAAAATATATCTCCAACGATTCCTATCGATATCTCTCGCAATCCTGGAAGGATACATAATGTCTATATTGAGGAAAAATGTTCCCATGCTGATATTCAAGAATACATTGAGTTGTTTAAAGAGTTTCGTGATATCTTTGCTTGGTCTTACGATGAAATGCCAGGTATCGACCCTCGCATTGTTGAACATGAGATTAAGACTTATCCCAATGCTAAGCCTGTTCGACAATGATTGTGTGCGGTGAATCCTAGGAAAGCACTCGCGATTAAGGTAGAGATAGAGAAACTGTTGAAAGCCGGTTTTATCTATCCTATTCCCTTGACGGAGTGGGTTTCAAACCCCATTCTGGTCGATAAGAAGCAGAGAACAATCCACATATGTACTGATTTCCGTGATTTGAATCATGCCTGTCCTAAGGACAATTTCCCCACACCATTTATTGATCATATTTTGGATGAGTGTGCGGGGAGCAAGGTTTTTACCTTTATGGACGAATTTTCCAGAAATAATCAGATACAAATTATACCTGAGGACCAACATAATACTGCATTTATTTGTCCTTGGGGAACTTTTGCATATCGAAAAATGCCTTTTGGCCTTAAGAATGCCGGAGCTACTTTTCAGCAGGCAATGACCTTGATTTTCCAAGATCTCAAATCGATTATTGAAGTGTTTTTGGATGAACTTGTTGCTCATTCTCGTATGAGAATGCGTCATTCCTATCATTTGAAATTGGTATTCAAAAGGTGCCGCCATTATTTGGTCAGGTTAAATCCTCACAAGTGCATCTTTTGTGTGAAGTCAGGTCGCTTATTGGGATTCAATGTTTCTAAAGAGGGTATAAGAGTCGACCCTTTGAAGGCTAAGGCAATACTTCAGTTGTCTCCCTTGAAAAATATTCATCATCTTCAATGTTTGCAAGGCATGGAAAACTTCTTACGGAGATTCGTTGTCAATTTTGCCAATTTGACTAGAGGTTTCATGCTTCTTTTGAAGAAGGACATTACCTTTTGTTGGGATGAGTGAGACTAGGAGTCCTTTGATGTGCTCAAGCGAGCCCTAGCATCGGCCTTGGTGATTAGTCCCCCAGACTATAGCCATGATTTTCTAATTTATGTGGCCGCGTCCATGGAGGTGATTGGTATGGTTTGTTTCAAGAGGATGAGGAGCTCCAAGAGCATGTCATATACTATCTAAGCTAGAATCTTATTGATGCAGAGATTCATTATTCTCATGTTGAGAATCTTGCCTTAGCTACCATACATGCGGTTCAACAGTTGAGACATTATATTCTCCTTAACCAGACCTTGGTTGTAGCCCATGTCAATCCATTTCAATTCATCCTCACTCGAAGGATGATTGGGGGAAAATATAATAAATGGATTGTCATCCTTCCAAAATTTGACCTCGAGTTTGTTTCAGTAAAATTGAAAAAATCGTTAATTTTTGCAGAGCTTATATTGGATTTCCCAAGTGACGCCAAGGAGTTGGTTTGTGAAGATACATTTATCGATGAGCACATATTCTTAATCTCAACTTTAGACCCGTGGTATGGGGATATCATTATATATTTACAAACATTGAAGATCCCTACTCACCTCTCATGTGATGAATGACGATGGCTACGTCACGTGTCTAGGAATTACCTCATAGTGGATAACACTTTATACTGCTATGGGGTAGATTCCATTTTATGTGATTGTTTAACTCATGAAGAGGCTGAGGTAGTGCTAAATGATTTCCATGGAGGAGCGTGTGGTGGTCATTTATCTAGGCTTTCTACAGCCCAAAAAATATTAAGAGCAGGTTATTTCTGGCCGTCGATCTTTAAGGATTGTGTTGATGCGGTCGAGAGGTGCCATCCTTTCCAGGTGTTTGCATGTAATATGTGCTCAAAACCTTCCTCATTACATCCCATCATCACCGCTGGTCCCTTCACTAAGTGGGGGCTTGATTTTATGGATTGCAACCCAGCTTCAGCTGGGGGGCATCATCATATCATAGTGGCTGTTGATTACTTCACGAAATGGGCTGAGGCTATGCCTACAGTTAAATCCGATGGTGAGACAGCCACACACTTTGTATTCAACCAGATTATTACTCGGTTCGGGATTCTGAAAGATCTTGTCACTGACCATGGCTCGCACTTTCAGAATCGCATGATGGAAGAGTTGGCATAAAAGTTAGGGTACAAACAAGAGCATTCCTCCTCTTACTACCCTTAAGTGAATGGATAGGTAGAAGTAGTGAACAAATCACTCAAATCCATTCTCCAACGAACCATCGCACAAAGCAAGAATAATTGGCACATTATGTTATATCCTATTTTGTGGGCTTATAGAAACGCTGTTAAGACTGCCATGAGTTTTTCTCCATATCAACTTGTACATGGAGTGGAGTCAATATTGTCGGTTGAGTGCAACATTCCTTCTTTGAAGCTAGCCATAGATCTCTTACCAGACACTTCACCATTGGAGGAGCGTTTGGTCCACCTTGAGCAACTTGATGAGTAGCGTCGAGATGCCTTGGTGGCTTTAGAAGTAAATAAGCGTTGCGTAAAGGTCCAGTATGAAAAGTCTATCCAACCAAGGAGGTTTAGTGAAGGAGACTTGGTCCTCTTGTGGGATCAACCGAAAGAACCCTTGGGGGCAGGAAAGTTTAACCCCATGTGGCATGGTCCTTACGTCGTAAAACGTGTGTTAGAGAAGGGCACTTATGAGTTAGTGGATTATGAGGGAACGACATTTGCGGAGCCTAGAAATGGGCTCTATCTCAAAAAGTACTATGCATGATTTTCAGCCAAGGTTGGTTATTTTATATTATTGTACACTTTTGCATAGGTAGGTCTTTTTCTTATAGTGATCAGTTTTGTGATTAGTTTCCATTTCTTTTGGTAGATGTCAATGGAATCTTCCACCTTCATAGGATTCACGGATGGTGCGATCCGTCACACTCAAAAATTATCCTCTGCTGCTTGGGTGATTTATACTCCTATGGGTCAGGTATTGTCTTCACGAGGCATATGTTTATAGCCATCTTCAAACAATGTTACTGAATATAGTGTCGTTATTGAGCTTCTACAGGATGCCATTTTACATGGTGTTCTCTCTCTTGAGGTACGTCTTGATTAGAAGTTAGTAGTGTCACAACCTAATGGTTTGTACCATGTTAGAGATCCGACATTATTAAGAAGATTCTTACGTGTGAGATTATTAGAACGGCAATTTGACAATATAACATACATACATGTTGCAAGAATTAATAATCAAGTTGCTGACTCATATGCTAACTATGTGTTAGATTGGCATTTGTTTTATACACAATAAACTCATCACAAACACAAATTTTTGCACATGTAAATAAATAAACCGATCATCATAAAAGTTTTTATAAACATCCAAAATGTGATAATACATAGTGTCATAATACAAAAATGGGGCTCTCGACCCCCCAAAATATAATACACGGTAATACAAAATGTATCACTCCCAGGTATCTAAGCCTGTGGAGGAGGAGCGGGGTTGTGATCATGGAATGTCACTACGGCTCTAGCTAGCTATCGAAATAAATGCACCCATGCTCGTGGTACACCCACCAACTAGCGCTGCATGGCCTCAGGCAAGTCCTCGACTTGCGCCATGGGTACTCTGTGTGTCACCCTCACGGAATTGGTGTGAATGCTTTGGAGCGTCGGCTCCACATCCACACCCATAATATCATCTCCTCTTCCCCTCAATCTATGACGAGGGAAGCCTTCAGGCCGCCGTGGTCCCACATCTGCATGCATATGGTAGATGTCACTATGTGTTGTCACCCAAAAACATGTCTTTTGATTCCATATAATCAAAAAACACACAAAAATTAAATAACTCAAAAATTTTAAAAAGAGGGTCGAGATTTGTTACCTATGTCACCGTATGTCGATCCTAGTGGTAGCGGCATATCCGGGTCCCCACGGAAATCTATCCCCGCATAGGGGTAGTCATCAATGGAAACTATCTGTCATTGCCACCATAGAAAGAAATCAATTGGATAGGGGTTGGACACCCTACCTCCACCCAGTCTGCGCATCGCATATGTCCAACGCTGTTGGGCCGGATCTCAAACCCCGTGCAGTGGAACGTCAACTCTAGGGCTCAATCCTAGAACATGCTCGAAGAAAAATGTGCTCAGTATGCTGCTGAAACCGAAGTTTTGCACTCTGCCCATCTTGCACTCACTGAGCTGATGTTTCATGTTTCCCAGTAGCGCAGTGCTCCAATCGTATACTGTGGGTCTCATGCACTCCACTGCATAGAACATCAGAGGCCGCGAGGCCTGGTGGAGTGAAGCTAAGCCTGCTATCCTACCTAGTGTCAGTAGGATGGCCTTTAGGCCCAGCACCTGTATGGATTTAGTTGGGATCTGACTCCCCACCTTCTCTGTGTCCGGATAGCAGTACACTGCAATGTACTCATCTATAGTCAGGCCACCTCCGAGCCCGCGAGAATGTAGGTTTACTACTTCCCCCCATCAGGAAAGTCCAGTAATAAAGTATATGTCCTCCACTTCTATGGTGAGGGACATACCGTCTATCTGGAACAACTCTGAGTCTGGATCCCAATAGTCCACTAACATCTGCAATAGCCCTGGTTTGGACCTTAAGTCACCAAGACAGCAAAATTTTTAAATCCCACATGCACGTAATGCTTGTTGAGCCATTAGATCGGCCCTTAATGCCTCTTCTACATCACCATGTTCACGTTCTCTCCATTCTAGGATCTGCACAAAAAATTTGAATTTTGTCCATTAGAACACTTGAAAAACCTTAAGCGTGGTTGCATACACGACTGTTTTCCAAAAAACCACGTATGTACGTCAATGTGAGGGCATTTTCCGCATATATCCAGCCCTATATGCAGAAAAACCATCTATTTCCATGTGGGTCGTAGCGCCTATTTTGGAATGGCCTAGAAAATCAAATACACCATGGAATTTGACAAAATTTGCATCAAAATGAAAGAGTAGAGCATGGGTAACTACCTGGAAAAAACGGTAGTGGATTCCACCAGCTGGATCTCCTGGAATTCGCTGTTGAAGTTCTAAGCTGAAATGGGTATGTTGGAGCAGGTTCCCGCAGCTACAGGAAAAGCTGCTACATTGGGACAGGAAAGTCAAAGGAAACAGTACCTGAGCGGCCGAGAAGAGAGAGCTCAACCACTGCACTAAAGGCAGCGGCAAAGATAGGAGGGCTCAACTACCCTCATAAACGAAAAGGAGCAACGGGCCGAGGTATTAAAGACAAAGGACAGTAGGAAGCGGTGCCCATACCCACGATCAGCACTAGGAAGCGTGGAAAACTGCAGAAAGCTGTGGTGTGACCGTAAGCGGCAGCCCACAGTACAGATGCGCCGACTGTCACAGTTAGGGTTTTTGGGTTACTATTGGGAAAGGCCCATAGTTTTGTAATGGAGAGACCTTCGGGCCACCTATATAAGCATGTATTTTGTATTGTAAAAGGTTAGACATTCAGATAGGCAATTGGTCTGTTAGACAGTTGGTCAATTAGCTAGTAAGATAGTAGTCAGTTAGCTATTCTTTGAGTCGAGCTCTGGCTCTTCTATTCAGTCGGTAGTTATCTTACTGTATCCAGTAGCTGGCTCTTTGAGCATGAATGTAACAATCCACAGGGATTGAGAGAGAGAGAGAGGAAGAGTATATTGTAAGAAGGCAATATAAGAAGAAGAAGAAATCTAAGAGAGAAGGGCTCCCGGTTGTGTGTGTGGAGTTTCCCAGAAGATATCAAGCTGCATAATAGGTTGCAGTGGAACTGTGTTTACCCTCTCAAGATATAACATAAAAACCAGTTCATGTGGATGTAACTTCCCCCCTAGAGGTGAACCACGTAAAACATGTGTGTTGTGTGACTATTCTTGTGATTGTGTTTTACCTGTTTGTTATATGTTATCTGTTACATGAATGTTGATTATCAGTGATGAATGTATTTATGTTATGCTTCAGTTATAGCGCATAAAAGGTTAACAGTAATTTAAATGTATCAAGTAGCCTGTGTATGATTTTCCCAATGCTCGATTCATAATAATTGACAGTTACAGCGTAAGTGACTCCGGTATATGAGTTCCATGAGTTCAATATAGTTGATTTTAGAGTGTTAAATGTAAGAGTTTAAGTGAGAGGTTTAACACCTTTGTGAAGACTAACAAAGTCAATAGACCAGGAAGGAGGTCGCATGACCTTGAAAATTTGATACGCATATTGAGCCTCATTATAGGACACATTATAGAACAGGAAGGTGATATCGCATCATCTGGGGAGCTTCGGTGTGAGATATCACAGGGAAGGAACTTAGCAGAAGAGTAAGTCTGTGCATCGCCAGAGAAGATGCGATGCAATAAGGGTCTGCTCCCTATCAGCGCCAGCTAGAGGGAGAGATCGCTTCCACAGAAAGATCCCGATGGCTAAAAAGAGTCGTGAGACCATAGGATGCTACAGAACCCGGTTGAAGACACCTAAGTCTTCAACCACCCCATTCAAAAGATCACTTCGGGTGAGACTTCAGGCCACTCTGCGGTCTGTCGCCAAAAGGGCCAGTGAGCTAGGGGTTTTGTTGGTATAGTAAAGTAAACCCGGGTCTGCCCAGAGAAACCAACAAATGGTTTCGTTGCCAGCTTTGAAAACATTGATGAGCTAATGTTCTGTTGACATCCTACTAAAGAAGAACTCAACCAGTGGGTTGGGTCTAAGGAAAAATAATTCGCCGCGACAGAAAACAAGAGTCCTAGACTAAGTATAGAGGACTGGTTACAAAAACATATCTTCACAGATCTGCATGAGATATTTTTTGCGACCTATGCAAACGAGCTGTATGATTGGTTATCAAAGTTGACTGATCAGAATATATTCAAGAAGAAAAGAAACGTTGTCTGGACACCAGAGCTGATTCAGACCGTGAGGAGCATAGACAATCCCATTTCACGGGTCGTAGACTTCTGGCTTGCGATTTTGTTGGAAGGCTTCATCACTGAGTTTGCAGTTGATCAAAGAAAAAGTTTCAGCGAATCCGAGAGGTACTTCTTTAAAGGATATCGTGGTAAGTACCTAAGCTCTTTAAGCTTGTCCATTAAGATGTTATTACATGAAAAAGGAGTAATGGATATAGTCTCAGATGAATAAGTAAATAAGTGTAATGTCACAAGAGTTTGAGAGTGACTTTGATGAAATTGGATGTACACGTAGTGGTAAGAAATATAAAGTAGATTTCATATCTTCTCTCTTTGAAAATAGTTCAGACAGCACTAGAGAAAAGAGTCACAGTAATACAGAGAGACCAGTAGGAGGTATCCCTTACCACCCTTATACCCCACACAAAACAACTGGGACTCAGAGTAATCCCATAGGAGCTACATCTAGTAGTTCACATAAAGTACATACTACCGCTACATCACCTACACCTACACCGTTGAGTGGTAGTAATACAACAAATCAGCATCCACCATGTAGAAACAGAATGGGGGATGACATGAAGTTACCTACCTTCAAGGGTACAGGGGCAGAAGACTTGCAACAGCATTGGTTCCTATGTGAAGACGTATGGACCATTAAAGGAATCTAGGATGATAATATTAAACTTGTCCAGTTGGTCACTACACTTAGAGACAGAGCCTTAACATGGTATATGAAGTATACAACAGCACCGGGCATAACACTCGTACAAGTCAGGAATGCCATGATTAAAGAATTTAAGAAACCTAATTCTGGGTCACAATGTATCACAGAGCTTAAAGACATCAAACAGTTACCTGCAGAGTCAGTATGGAACTTTGATCAGAAATTCAAAGCTCTTATAGACCAGGTTAGCTTTGAGTTTGCACCGGAACAGCATAAACAATGGTTCATCGCAGCACTACTTCCTCACATTAGACTTCCATTAATGCAACAGAGACTCCGTACGCAGGATGAAGTGTTGGAGATGGCAATGAAACTAGAGACTTCACCTCTAGCTGAGACCAGTATAGGGATGACAAACCTGCAGAACCAGTTAGCCAATCTCACGTTACAGATGCATGAGATTAATAATAGAAAAGAGATTGCACAAGAACTATGGTGTATAAAGTGTAAAGGACAGGGCCATACTAAGGATAATTGTCCAGTATTTGTAGAGTATTTAGCAAGTGGGGCTCCTAACCCCTTATTACAGACTCAAGGGCCGTGGTGTGAACTCTGTAGAACAAGAGGACATCGACCAACGGAATGCCCTTTACTTCAGAAGTATGTACAAACACCTAAGAACTTATATTGTAACTTCTGTAAGTCAGTAGGTCATGATGAACATAATTGCCGAGCTTATGATCTTATGATAGAGAGAAAGCATGACTTGTACAGAGTCCAGTCAGAAACACCAGGTCCAGCAGCAGGACCACAGCATGAAGAAGCTCATGTTGGTCGAGGAGGAGGATTCAGAGGACGAGGCCGTGGAGGAGGCTTTGGCCATGGAGAAGGCTTTATCCGTGGCCGTGGACCTATTACTTGTTACAATTGTGGAATTGTAGGACATTATGCTAGGGACTGTCAGAACCCTAGTACGACATGTAAGTATTGCAAGTCCTATGAGCATATTATAGAAGAGTGTCTGATCTTGATAGCCAATATTAGGGACCCTAAGCCAACAGTAAACCAGAACATTCAGCTTATTGCTGCTGAGTAGAAAGAGCCAGAACCAAGAGTCCATATTGTGACATGCAGCGGTGCTTCTACTAGTAGCACATCGCAGGATGACACAAAGAACACAAGTTCGGAGTGGATGCACAAAGCAACTAATAAATCAAAACCACTCGACCTGTAGAAGAACAAAGAAACCTTTCAGCAAGAAAAAAATTTCTTTAGTGAACCTACAACATTGGGATCGCAGGTACTGACTTGTAGGCATGTACTGCAGCAAACACCTTGTGGCGTTAGTCCTATGTAGATATCACAGGCTACCACATCTGGAAGGTGCGAAGAGGACGAGTCGACAGGAAGTGTACAATCATTCCTATGGAGTTGCTTGAAACTCGTCAGAAATGAGAAAGCTATCGGAGAGCTTCAGTACATCATAGATCAGTGTCAACCATCTTCTTCCGTGAACAATGCACAGTGTACTGTTCATAATATTATGGGACATACAAGAACAGGAAGAGAGATGAGACTCATAGCACAAATTGGAGAATTTGAAATGGACGAGGTAATCCTAGATTTAGGATCAGAGGTAAATGTTCTGACTAAGAAGACATGGGAACAGATCGGTATCCCTAAGTTAGCCAGATCGCCTATCCATCTGTGCTTAGCCAATCAGCAGCGGGTATCACCACTTGGTCAATTACCGCAGGTGCCAGTTGATATTGACGGAGTTCGCAGCTTTGCCGACTTTGAAGTTATAGAAATCATTGGCGACAATAGACCATATCTAGGTTTAGTAGGTATTGATTGGGCAATCGATAACATGGATGTTATCGACTTAAAGAAAAGACAAATGACTTTTGAGGATACACAGATCTAGGTCATCGCACCGTTGGATCCTTTTCAGGGTCCTCGCTATATTGAACCTATCTGAGCAGAGGAGGAGGCGCGTAACATGGAAAGCCTTTATCATATAACTACTAATCAGAGTGATTACATCAACCCTACCATAGAAGGAAATATCAGTTGGCGATGCGACAACTCATGCGCATCAGATTCGGAGGTTGGTTTAGAAAATTGGCAGAATAGACTTTACGAAGTCTCAGCTCGCAGATGTGCATTTATGACTAAGTCATTGCATTGGATCGGCACAGAGAGTATTGACATTCCATCATTTCATGGCCTAGCAGATGTCAATGACTTTTTACAGCAGTTTGAACAAGAAGTTCCTCAAGAGCAGAGGATGACAACTATGGACCTTGCAGTAAAAGCCACACCTACAAGATGGTGGCATGCACATAAATAACATATCGCATCATGGGATGATCTTAAGAGACTGATGGTGATCATATTTTCTAATGACAAGGAGCCTTTACAGCAGAAATACACAGGAGAGAGTGACCCCAGGTCACATATTCAGATTTGCGAACAGAGTTGGTCAGCAATTCTAGGGGATGAATGGGTTCACCTATTCATTCACACTTTAGACACAGTGCCAAGGAATTGGTACACAGAGACGGAATTGCGCAGAGGAACCATCACATGGCGACTTATGATAGACAACTTTCTACTCACTTTCACTTTTAAATCTGAGTACCCAAGTATTGATCAGGCCCTAGGAGTTATAAAAACCAAGATATTTGATGACTGTACCCAATCAGTGTCTGTTTAGTCTGATTGGGCTATCCAGTTAGAATATGCACTTGAGTGTTACAACTTCGCAGCAGAGCCAGATGATGAGGACGAGAATCCTCGCAGTGTCAACATTCCCAAGTCAAAAGGGACTTGCGATGTTGATGGACCAAAACTCGAGATTCCAGCTATCACAGACCCTATCAAGATTAAAAAGATCAATATTGGCACATAAACAGAACCAAAGTTTGCCTCTATTGGAGACTATTGGGATGATGAAACAGTAGGACACATCACAGATCTCTTACATGACTATTAGGACCTATTTCCCACCACGGGGGCTTCACTTGTTGGCCAATATCCTATCACATTAGTTCATATTGTAAGTTTTAAAATTATCAAAAATCGATCCAATATATTTCAGATATTGGGGGGATGAGGGGTTTAAGGTGGGGGTGGTTAGGGTGGTTTATAAGGATTGAGGTATAAAAAGGGGTGGGGAGGAGGTTTTAAGTATTGGGAGGGGGTTTCAACAAAAAGAGTTTGGGTCAATATCTCTTGAAATTAGGGGTATTCTTTAATATCCCACGATCGCACGTGCTATGTGAGAGGTTCACTAATTGAAGTCCCTGTGTTTCCCACTAAGTTCACAGAGATGAAGGGAATAGTAGGATATTTGGGAGTCATGTGCATGCCATTGAAAGAGGATGCTAGGCCAGTTAAGCAGCGTCCATACATATTGAATCACCGCTATAAAGAAAAATTTAAGGATGCGATCAATAAGATGCTAGTAGCAGGCATCATTGAACTTGTAGAAGAAAGCGAATGGGTTAGTCCCATGGTCGTGCAGGAAAAGAAAACTAAAGGAGAAATCAGGATTTGTGTCGACCTGCTAGTTTTTGAACTTTTTACTATTTATAGAAATTTTTCAAATTTTTAAAATTTTTCAAATTTTTGAAAATTTTTACCTCCTTTCCTATAGTTTGGACCGTTTCTAATCCTTTTGGACCATTTTTGGACTAATCTATGATGTAGGAGACCTTTTTTAGTGTCTTTTCAGCCGTTGTATTGACTCGTTCGTGCCGATTTCAGGTATCATGTCTAAACTGGCATATATGTTAGGTCTCATCACCGTTTGCATTTTGCATGACCTTATGACCATTTCATTATAGCCTTATGTACGAACCCACTCTATTATGTCACATAAAATTCTTGCTATTTTAGAAGTGGCATGATATGAGTGGTAGAGATTGACCTTACATGGGTACCCTAGTTATCGCCTTATTTGCATTTGGTGCCCATGCTGACATTTTTTCCCTTAGGGTGTGGGAGTCCATTGTATAGTATTTCCATGACATTTCGCAAGAGCCTCATACTCCTCTTGATCTTTTGCTGGCCTATTTCCCTCAGGACTCCCTTATGTCAAGTTGTAATTGCATTATCATGAGCTTTGCCTGCCTTATTGAGCCTTACGTTGGCTTCCCTGACGTTGAGTTTCAGCCATATAGCCCGAGCTTGTCTCATGTCTAGCCATGCAGAACCATTTTATATATCCTTTGCAGCTTGATTCCCTATTTTTACTGGGAGGGGATTTTCCCTCGAGTGTCGCTATCCTACACATGTATCCTTGCATTGAGCATAGATATGTTCCACTGCTTGGAACTAGTTTGTTTGCCCATATGACACTTGTCTCCTCCTAGTCTGTAACTATAAAGCAATTTTATTCTTTTTCAAGCTTTTTAAATATTTGAAAAAGTCAAAAAAAAAATCAAAAAACCAAAATGCTGGACAAGGAAAGATGTTATCTTTTGGCAGCTGTCGAGTCGTGTCGCCTTCAAACAGAGCATTGTATATCACATCCGTTGGTTGGGTTTATAGTTTGAATTTAGAAGCTATACTCGTTTATCTGAGTTTATCTCCACCGACTGGTTAAGCTTCCAGTCTCCATGGAGCATCTGTCGATGCCTCCTGTGTCGCAAGGATGTCCCAGTTTTGTATATCGAGTCTATGCTGCCTTTATTCAGTCACCATTCGCCGTTATGCTCTTGTTCGAAGGAAGTTCAAACCTAAGTTGACCATTCCTAAGTTATCTTGACTTTGCATGTCGTCCATTCCCAATACAGTTACTGGTTCGTGCAACTTATGATCGAGTCCTTCCACATTATACAACTTTGCTGAATACCTCGTGTTGGATGATGGGGGATGCCTTAATACCCTCCTTCCATTGGATTTCATCCCATCGAATTCAGATCATTTATTCTGGGATTTGAATCTAGAGTCATTTTTGAGTGCCTTGAGACTTGCAGTGATCAGTGGCAGGTTCTCTTGCCATCGACAGTTTTTTGGGAATACATCAATGTCCCTTGATCGATGGATCCTCTCAAGTGTTCGACCTCAACACATCTATTCTCACTTGTTATTTTGCACTCTAGTACCTTGATTCCCATTTTCATTATCGGTGGGTGATCTCGCGTATGTTAACGCTATACATCAATGACCGGTAATCAGACGATGGACTACTATGTTCAACCTCGACACCTCTATTCACATAGTAGGACATGCAATCGTAGCGGTTTGTGTAGAAGACCCTCCAGATTGGTGGCATCTCTTATATGCTACCTTCTTGATCGTGCTAGTGTTCATGATATTTCAGCTCTCGTGACTTGATTCCAGTATATGTCAAACATTTCTAGCTATTATGGAGATCTTGATCCATTGTATATCTTCAGCCATTATGGAGATCATGATCCTTTGTATATCTTCATCATGGAGATTATGATCTATGTATATTGCACGTGGCGATGACCACTTATGTGATATTTTGTATCATGCCTATTCATGGCCATTGTACTCTTATGTATCTGGGACTGCTAGATGTATTTGCAGTTATGTGCAGAGTTATATCATTGTACTATGCTGATTGGGTGGCTCGTCTTCCATTTGGGATCCTTCATCACTCCACTTCTGGGATGGACTTATAATGTGTTTCGGCCATCGTATGACCCCTTTGACCTCACACATTAGGGGGCATCTATTATAGCTGATTTTACCACTCCAGGTGAATCACACTTGTATGGCCTTCCCCTATCCCTCTGCAGACTCCTTAGACCCCTTGGACCATTTTTTGTCCTTTGATGTTTCCTAGACCATCCCTATAAACATGTGAAAATTCATATACTCGACTTTTAAACCCCTAATCGTGTATATACGCGGGTTTGACCCCTAAAACCGCGTACATCGGGATGTGTACAAAATCCAAATCCTTTTGGAGTTTTCCTTGACATGGATCTGACTCACTTGACTCCTAGCCTTCCATATGCCTTGAGATCACTCGGATTCAACCTTTCATTACCCCTTTGAAAATATATATAAGGAACTCTTTGGATACATTGAAGACATAAGAGAATTGAGAGCAAAAAAACTATAGTCCATTGTTGCCGAAACTTGTGCTTGAGTCTGCATCCCTTTGTCCCTTGGAGCACTTTTGTGTTCTTCCCAAGCTTTCCTTTTGCTTGTGAGCTTGCTATCGAGAGACGGAGGAATGAGGTGGTGGAGGCCCAAGTGGGGGATTCAGTTTCTCCGGTTCGCAGACGTGTCGATAGAGGTTGTATCTATTGTAATCTCTGATTTTATATTAATAGAAATATCTTTTCCTGTCCAATAATGTATGTTTGAATGAATATTTTATCCATGGATGATTTCAAATGCTTACACATTCTTGATTATATATGCTAGAATAGATCTAACACCAATATATATAGTATGCTTGTCTTGTTTACTTGTTGTTGAGGAAGTGATTCATCAATTCAAGCTGAAGTTGGAAAGCCCAACGGGGATCTACTTCAACTATCTGGAATAAGGTACGAGGTCCGATCCTTTAGTGTTAGATATTTGATTTCTATTGCATATTGGAAAGGATTGATTTTTTGAGTCAAGCTGTCTGTTGTGGTACCCCAAGCCATAGGAATTTCTCTCCATAACACATGTTCAATAACTAATTAGGAAACTTGGTAAACACTTGAGTTGGGAAATAATTTAGGTATGTGGTTTCTTGTTAATATAATTACATAATATTTCATTGTGTTTAGTAGAAGGGATTTTGCAAATGGTCTAATATTGTGGGAAATATTGTAATATTATTGTCACTCTTGAATAAACTTAAACTAGAAAGACCTATTTTGGGGAGTAAGTATAGGGGTTATGTTATAGACATTACCTATTGTCCATCCATAATGTGTTGTATGAACATCTGAATGAGTAAGTGTTTGACATTTATTTTAAAGGGTGTGGTTTGTTATCACTACAATAATGGATTATCATATTTAAATTTACTTTCTATGTGAACTAGTTGAATTTGATTTTAATTTATTATAATCCATTTGAATTCACCTGATGGTAAAAATTTAAATAAGCATGATTTACATATAATTGATATGATGAGTAAACTTCATTCTAATTTGAACTTTTTAGATATCTTTGTTGTTTTTATATGCTAACTACATCAAGGAAAGTAACCAAGTAACAACCACTGTAAAGCATGATACCATGTATACTAGACAAGAAGTTGAATTGAATGCCTCATCAAATCATGTTTGAATTTAGACTACATTGCAAAAAGTGGATATCATAACAGAAAACAAGAAATTTGACAATCATTAGATTAGATTACAATAGTAAATAACACATATGGTTAGCAAGGTATACATGGAATCCAAGAACATTTTCTCACCTTACACTCTAAATTATTTCTAAGATAAGATTGTATTTTTTCGAGTAGAAAGTATAGTTTAGATGCATGAACTGTGTTTTGCTACATGGAAGAGAATATTGCAACTAATGATTTATTATGTGAAACAAAATAACACCATGTGGTTAATAAACTATGTTTCGCAATTCCCTGTTATGTAGATAAATTAGAAGGTATAAGTTGTTTCTTAGACATCTCTCTTGTGATTATATTATATTTATTAAAATTAAGGAACTTGTGTAATAGTTAAATCATGGTAATACTAATAAATGTAAGAGTACATAATAAAATAGATATAAATTTATGCACTAATAGACACATTCAGAGATAATATGTAGTAGAGAGCATAGATATGATTTTATAAAATATGATGTTTTAAATTGATTAAGAGTGGTCTATTATTAAACATACCATGAGTATGGAATGATAAATGATGTGGTTGCATGTTGTGGGATGGACGACAATGATTGAACATGTTTATGATGAAGATGGCTATGATAGACAACCTCGTGGAAATGATAAGGAAATAGATATTGGTCACGATGTTGATGAAAGGATCATAAGAGTTCCCATGCAACATTGACTAATTTTGTAACATTGGAGATGTTGATGGAACTTTCATACATGAATGAATTGGTGATATCAATCTTGCATGTGATATTAAAGGAATTGGGTAGGAATTCCTTCAATTATGATTCCATATCATAATTGATATGATATATGTTTATGATGGAATCCTTTTTCATGCATGTGAATTAATATAGAGGTATGTAAGTAATAAAAAATAATGGAATTTGTAAATATTTTTAAACAAATCAATTCATAAAAAAATAATGGAATTTGTAAATATTTTTAAACAAATCAATTCATGCATATGATAGTATGTCATGATTAACTTGGATAAGGGGTAATGACCAGGGTGAAAGACGGTTTACATTATTTTTATGACTTTGTACATAACATCTTACTAATGAGCGTAGCAATGTATGGTTTACTCATGCATTTATAATGTCAACATAGGGTATCATTACTACAAAGATAAAATGTAATATTTCTTCATATTTAAGATTATCTATTTCCTTGGTTATTTACAATGCATCTATTTACAACAAGAAAATAAAATTCATTCTATTCAAGAACAAAGATGTAAGAGCAATTATGGTTTCGATCTTAAATTTCTATAAAAAAATGCAAACCAATTAATTCATATATTTCCTATATAAAAAAAATGATATAAAAAACATTTAAACATCTCTAAATTTAATTCTACATGATAATGAAATTATCAACTATAATATTGATTTCTGAACAACTCTTCAAAATTATTATACAAAATCACTAGCAAGAAAAATCTTAGTTAACACCAAATGTCCTTCAAAGTAGGCATTATCTCTTTAAGACTAGAACGTTATTATAAATATGTAGTACTAGTTTGATTTAGAATGTTATTATAAAGTTGTAGTACTAGTTTGATTTACACAAATACTCAAACATGCAAAAGTGCTAGATATTGAATGCACTTTCCCTTGTTTTCAACAAAAATATGTTTTGAGAGAATCTAACTCTCCTTCCCACCATTTGTAAGTTATGGATTGTTGGCATTTGTCTTACCTTCAACCCAGGTTAAGTCCTTTCTCTTGCGCGCAACAAAGCCCAAGATATTGGCCCGATAGTGAAAGACTCAATCAGAAACATTTGTGATGCAGATGTAGTCTCACCTGAGATATCTTTCTACTGGATAACTTCTAGAACCAAGTTTCTGCAGTTGGGTAGGGGGATTCCACATCCCTTGGTATTCTACTAAGGTGCTTGATGGAGGCTGGTGGGTGGGGTCTTGATACTTATTATATATAGTTAATCTTTGGTACAATGTTTCCTTCAACAGACATTATAAGAACAAACCCAATGCATCATGGATACTGTTTGAACTAGGTCTGTTTGCCATATTTGTTAGGATACTTTATCATTTTAAATATTTTTAGCCTTGGGATTTTATTTTATTTTCTTTTACCCTAAAAGAGTTTGGTTTGTTTTGATTTCATATTTTTAATATTCTATGTATTTACAACATTTTAGATCTTAACCTATGCTCCTATAGGATGTTTCGAGTCTATTCATAAGTTTTCTAAGGATTCAAAGTATTCCATATGTATGTTGTTAGTTTGCCGAGGTTGGGCTATGTGTAGGAGTAATCATGAAAGTGACACAGAGTATATGCTTCCTCTCGTTCATACATTAAAGGAAACATCCTTCTGTTATCCTCAAATTCTTTCTGTTTGGCAAGAATGGGTAAACATATTTTGAAGACCTACCTGTGGTCAACAAGGGTGTAGCAACATTTTATTCTACTCATAAAACTTAAATGAACAACAAGTATATGCTCTTGAGGGTGCACGAATCATTCAAGTTTCTACATGTTCTAGACACTTCATTACAATAAAAGAGGGAGTAATTATCTAAGGATTGGGGTAAAAAATATCACATATTCTATTTGTCTTGGTTTTTAGTTTCAACAGCAATTATTACAGCCTACACTATGACCAGCATTTTCCAGTATAGTGTGAGTGATCACATGCTGCGTTTGTTTAGTAACCTTGTGAAAACTCATTTTTCTCAACCTTAGAGAGGCCATTTTACATGCTTAAATACTCTATTGATAATTAGACTTCTTAATATTTCCAATGGTACATTCATATCTGCATTTGGATCTCTAAAAGGCAGTCAACAGTTCCCCGCAAGATGAGGCTGCGTTTACTGTGTTGAGTCATCATTTTAAAATGATAATTCCGAGCTACTGGAGAATCCTTTTGCAAAACGGGAGGAAATTTTTGTTCCTAACATATCATAGAAAAATAACCTCTCTCAGGTTTCCTACAGGTGTCAGAGATTGGGAGAATCAAATCCATCTCTAAGCCCTAATTTTCAGATCTCGGAATTTCCCTATTTGACACATGTTTTTGAAATGCAGATATCGGGCAAATGATAACAAATATCAAGGAGCTGAGAGAGGTTTTTTCTCACAAAAAACCAATATACAATAACATCGTTCAGTTTATACATAGGTATCATAGATTTGGAGAACTGAATCCATCTCTGAGCCCCATTTTTCAGCATTCTGGCTCAATTTTTGTGGCAGGTAGTTTCAGAAATTGGTTGTAACTGATTGTTATCTTTGGGATTTGGGAGGATTTTGACCTCACCATCTATATAATGCATATTGTAACATTTTTAGAGTGGGGGGAATCACATGGGAGTCGGTCCTGGGAGACTGTGCAAACATTCATGTTTACTTCTGTAAGAACTTCTTTTCATTTTGAATGATTTTTAATATTTGATATGGAGCTAGGCCTTTGATCTAAATTGTTTTAATATTCTTTAGTTCAGTATGAACTCTTCATACAATGAATTTAATGTAGATTTTTTCTATATTTCATCTCATGTATGTATGTGAATGTTAAATACTTATTGATAATTGAAAAGTGTTTTCAAAGACCAGTATTTTTATGTATATGCTACAGATATGAACTGTTTGTTTATTGTTTGCAGTTGTATATATCTTGAAAGATTATCTCCTGTATCTTAATGATTTGTCATTCATTCCTGCAAGATTCTTGTCTTTTACATTTGTATTTATGAATTATTTAGATATTGTGTCTCTTCTTGTTTTATCATTACCTATTTGATTTACATTGTTATCCAAACAAAACCTATAAAAACAGTCTTTATTTGAGGTGCCTGAACACTGCTGACCCTGAAGTCTAGGTAGCAGACTTTAGGGAAAGCATCTTCTGGTGACCATACTGGGGAGGAAGCACAAATTCTTCCTTGGTTTGATAACGATTAGATGCAGTCTTTGATGGTGAACAAGGGCTGGTTGCACGCTTTAGACTATAATTTTTCACCGGCGACTTCACAGAGGAAGGATCTATTGGCGACTCCACAGGTTCAACATGTCAAAATCCATGGAGGCCATTGTGGCTGCAAGGTTTGCACCTTTCAATTTTTCAGTTGTTCCATATTTTCCAAATAATGTGCCTACTATGGATGAATGGGGAGAATTCCAAGATTTATAGGAGATGATCATGACCATCTCGCACAACACTTGATTGAGTTTCATCAATACATGAACAAGCTTAGTATTCATCATGAGGATGTATTGTTGAAAATGTTTATTTATTCATTGGAAGGAAATGCAAGACAGTGGTACCAATCTCTTCCTATCTCTAGTATTTCGTCAATAAAAGATTTCCATGATGTATTTTATGATTATTGCAAGAGGATTTATTTTGCTGATCTCCTTTTAGAGGACTGTTGTGAGCAATTTAAGTTCAAGAAATCTCTTAGTAATAATGATCAACATAGCATTACTGATGAAATTCATGAAGAAATATTTCAATGTGAAGCTCAATCCTCTATTGAAGAAAACATTGAAAATCACATTGTTTATGAAGGTTTGTAGACAAATATTAAAGTTGGTCTTGATGACAGTCAAGTTAAAGATGCTCATGATTCTTTTTCAAAGGATGATTCATTGTCATATGTAGATTTTGCTAAATCTGTTTTACAATAGGAGGATTTTCAGTAGTCAGATGTTAAATTTGATGACCATAATACTTTGTATGCATTTGGCATAAATTCAAATGTTTCGTATAATGATGATTATAATACAAAAGCTATTCCAAGTTTGTTTGAAGATCAGATTGCTGCTGATAATTTTCAGAAAACTTCATCTTTGTCATTAGAATTTTATCAGTCTGCTCCAATTTTTTATGAACATGATGATGACCTAAAAGAAAGATCCGGATATGTGTGATGTGATAGAATTAAATCAGCGGGTTCATGAATACATTCAATCCATTATTCATGAACAAACAGAGCCAATGTATGACATTTACTCATCGAATGGTAGCATGAAAGAAGAAGATCAACTTGTTAATTCTCAAGATGACACTATTGTTGATACTGTTGAAGGAACTTGTGAGCACATTCAGGATAAATTTGATGGCTTTGATTTTCAATGCTTGGAAAATCTTCATTCTCTATTGTCAGCGGAACAAATAAAATATCATTTTATAAGTGGAGCAGAGAAACAATATGACTTTTTGTATTAGCTGGAAATACATCATAACGGTGGCTATTTATATGAACTAAGGGTTTTCAAAAGGTTTCAACCTCTTAGAAATTGAAATCAAAGTAGAAGATGCTGTAAAAAATAAATTTATGTTTCAAATGATGAGTTCTTCTTCGAGTTCTATTTACGTACAAGAATTCAATACAGTCGGTTGGATCCTATAATGGCTTCACTGGAAGTATGATTACACTTGATTTGTTTACTTCTACCAATTAGAAATAGGAGTAAGTAGGAGAATAAGCTCTCCATACGAGGTATATTCTTTTCATTATGCAGCAGTATTTTGTTATTTCAAAGGTGTGTGCTTAGAGTTTGAGAGAGTTTTCAGATATTTGGTATAAGAAT
>LPNX010564417.1:0-58022 GCA_001517045.1 Pseudotsuga menziesii | reverse complement strand
TATGTACACTATTATTCATAATTATTCAATGGAAGGATACACACCAATATTCATCTCTTCATTCATGTGATTCAGTCTCTTTTCTTCTCTCTTATTTTCTTTTGTATGCTTGTGAGAATTCTTAGTAGCAAGATCTATTTCCTGTGCTTCTTCTTAGAATAATTGAACATAGAATTGATCTATTATTTCTACATGGTATCAGAGCTACAAGGTTGATCAAGTTCTACAAAGTTGAGGAGCACTTCTAGTCTCCTATCCCTCTTTGAAGAAGAGCTTGTCTATCTTACAAGATATTCTCCTAGTTTGTTTTGCAGGTTGTAGAGAGTATCTCTTAAATCATGTCAACAGATTCAATATGGATTAAAAAGTTCCTCTACTATCTCCTTTCAACTATGCTGATTGGAAGCCAAAGATGAGTGCATACTTGAAGAGGCAATGTCTCTTTGATGTCTCCATTGGTGCATTGAGTGAACCTGAGTCTTATGAAGAGAAGATTGATTGGATAAATAATTGTGATAGAGCTTATGGAATTATGTTTTTGGGAATGTCTCGAAATATATATCATCTCATATATTCTGCTGAATATCCATTTGAGCTTTGGAAAATTTTGGACAAAGCTTTTGGTCTGCAGGAAATTGAAGATGAAGCATGGAGTGAACCTAGCATCTCCTCTTGTTCTCTTTCTCAAGATTTCTTGGCCTCTACATTCTCTGATGAAGTTGATCATGATGAATAAGTTTCTCATACATTTCATGTTGCTGCTGCCCTCTTTCATTCGAATGCTTCCTCCTTCAATGAAGAAGCAAATATTGAAGAGCCATCTTTTTCTGTGTCTCTTGAAGGTGATTTTTCTTCTTGTGATACTATTGATGAAAAATAAGTAACATATGGAGCTGCTGCTGATATTGATTATGATCCTATAACCCATTCTTTTTTCTATAAATCTCCTATCTTAGATTCTGAGATCTATGTGCTAGATTCTTCACACCTTGTGCATACCTCTCTCATTGATGGTGCGCAACCCAGTGACTTCTAGGATGTTTTCTTAGCCACATCAAGCCTTATTTGTGTCATAACACTTACCTTAATTGATCTCATGTGCTTCAACATATCCTCCTTTTTTCTTGGCATCAATACTCAGAGCCTTCTTGAAGATTGTGAACATTTCATTCTTTCCTCCTTTCATACAGAGGATTCATTACCAGTGTATTCCCATGAGTCTATGATATGCTTATATGTGATCCTTTGGATTCTGATTTAGAAGCATATTTGCAGGTTGATACACATATAATACCACCATCCATACTATCTACCATACCTCTGAATAATCCAAAGACTATACAAATCCCAAGCTCACTACTTGATCCCTCATTGGTCTCTTATGCAGTGATATTTATCTTACATGATTTGAAGTCTTTCCTAACTTTCAGTGGCTGGTTATCCATGAAATTAGTCATATATGGACTGATATTAAACATGTTTGGATCTTTTCTAAACACTTATGGTTCAGATCTTATGCCCATCCATCATTCAGATTTTTACACCTATCAATTTTCCCTAGTTGCTCATAATTTTCCTAGTCTATCCCTATATCCTCATGGAGCCATTGAAGCCTTTGTACTTGCTGTTCCATATGATATTATTTCTGATATATCAGAGTTTTATCAGCCTCATATTAGATCTATAAAGGTGCTACATCAGATTGGAAGATTGACATGTGATTCACATCACAATTTTGCAGCTATTTCGGGAATTGGGTGTGAAATAAATTGCCTTATTTTTTGTACTCTTTGGAAAGGAGTATGCACAGATCTCTTTTCCATTTCAGATTATGTTTGCAGATAAGAGTTTGAAAACAGAAAGAAGCATCCAGATAATGCTCCTACTTCATCAGTTGATGAGATACAAGGAGTCTCTCCTCTTCCTTCTTGCAGGTTCTACACTCCAGCGCATGATCATGGAGTTCATGATTTCTTCAGCAAGTCCTTCATTCAGAAGTAGTTCAGTCATCTCATTAAAGTGAATATTAAGATATGTTGAAGACATATTTCAAATTTTGTGCCTTCTCCTATCTTGAGGGAGGATTTTCCCCATGTGGTTTTTCCTCTTTCCTCACTTTTCTGGACATAATAATTGTAAAAGGGTGACCATAGCCTTGTTGCTGGGCCCTATATGCATCCATATTTTTTGTCATACCATCATAAAGTCAGACTTATAGGGTGGTGTAGGAATATATTAAACCCACTCACAACTTAGGATAAAATAATTAATCATTATTTGATTAATTATTCACCCACTAGCTTAATTAGTTGGCATCCGCTTGCACCTTAAAGTCAATGCATGCCATCCATGTCCTAGGAATGATTTATTTCTGATTCTGGGTTCATCTAGAATTAGTATATAGGACCTTATAGCAGATTCTGCTTTTTTCTGCTTTTTCTGCTTTCTCCTGCTTTTCTATGGATAAGATAAAAGCTAGTCAACTAGGAAACTGGGAGCTTTTGTTTCCAACCCATCCTCCATTAGTTTTTCTCCATTTTCTAGGATTATCATGTTATTTCCATCTCCTTGACAAAGAACTCATGATTTTTCCAACTCGTGAGGTCCTTGATAGATTTAGCAAGTGCTTTATCCACCTATGGGGGTTTGCTATATTTTGGTAAGTCAGCCTTTTTGAGCTTTATGATTTGTTTCCATACAATTCGACTTTCCTATGAGGGAAGATCTATTTATGTACACTATTATTCATAATTATTCAATGGAAGGATACAAACCAATATTCATCTCTTCATTCATGTGATTCAGTCTCTTTTCTTCTCTCTTATTTTCTTGTGTATGCTTGTGAGAATTATTAGTAGCAAGATCTATTTCCTGTGCTTCTTCTTAGCATCATTGCACATAGAATTGATCTATTATTTCTACAAATCCATATCCCAATGGAACAATAAATTGATCGACAAAGAATAAGGCACTGGAACTTCAGTTCTTGGAAAATATCAGGGAAATTCCATCCCTCAGTTGAGCCAATGTTTCACCTAGGTCTGTTTTCCATATTTGTTAGGATACTTTGTCATTTTAAATCTTTTTAGACTTGGGATTTTATTTTATTTGATTTTACCCTAAAAGAGTTTGGTTTGTTTTGATTTCATATTTTTAATATTCTAGGTATTTACAACATTTTAGATCTTAACCTATGCTCCTATAGGATGTTTCAAGTCCATTCAAAAGTTTTCTAAGGTTTCAAAGTATTCCATATGTATGCTGCCAGTTTTTCGGGGTTGGCTTATGTGCAGGAGTAATCATGAAAGAAAAACATAGTATATGCTTCATTAGGTTCATACATTGAAGGAAACATCCTTCTGTTATCCTCAAATTCTTTCTATTTGGAAAGAATGGGTAAAGATATTTTGAATACCTTCCTGTGATCAACGAGGATGCAACAACATTTTATTCTACTCATAAAACTTAAATGAACAACAAGTATATGCTCTTGAGGGTGCACGAATCATTCAAGTTTTTGCAGGTTCTAGACACTTCATTGCAATAACAGAGGGAGTAATTATCTAAGGATTGGGGTAAAAAATATCACATATTCTATTTGTCTTTTTTTTCAGTTCCAACATCAATTATTACAACCTACAATATGACTAGCAGTTTCCAGTACAGTGCAAGTGATCACATGCTGCATTTTTTTAGTAACCTTGTGAAAACTCATTTTTCTTAGCCTTAGAGAGGCCATTTTACATGCTTAAATACTATATTCATAACTATACTTATTAATAGTTCCAATGGTACTTTAATATATGCATTTGGAGCTCATAAATTCAGTCAAAAGTTCCCCGCAAGATGAGGCTGCGTTTTCAGAAATGTGGCGTTTTTACTGTGTTGAGTCATGATTTTCAAATGATGATTCTGCACTACTGGAGAATCATTTTGAAAAAAGGGATGAGGTTATTGTTTATAAAATATAACAAAACAATAAAATCTATCATTTTCCCTACAAGTGCTACATATTGGGAGAATCGAATCCATCTTTAAGTCCTAATTTTGTGGATCTTGGAATTTCCCTGTTTGACACATGTTTTTGAAATGCATATATCAGGAAACTGAAATTGAATCTCAAGGAATTGAGAGAGGTTTGTTCTAAAAAAAAACCAATACAGAATAACCTATTTCATTTTATACACAGGAGTCATATATTTGGACAACCAAATCCATCTCTAAGCCCCATGTTTCAGCAGTTTGGCTCAATTTTTGTGGCAGGTAGTTTCAGAAATTGATTGTAACTGATTGTTATCTTTGGGATTTGGGAGGATTTCGACCTCACCATATATATAATTCATATTGTAACATTTTGAGAGTGGGGGGGAACACATGGGAGTCGGTCCTGGGAGACTGTGTAGACATTCATGTTTACTTCTGTAAGAACTTCTTTTGCATTTTGAATGGCTTTTAATATACTATATGGAGCTAGGCCTTTTGATCTAAACTGTTTTAATATTATTTAGTTCAGTCTGAACTCTTCATGCAGTGAATGTAATGTATATATTTTCTATATTTCATCTCATGTATGTATGTGAATGTTAAATACTTATTGATATTTGAAAAGTGTTTTCAAAGACCAGTATTTTTATATATATGCTACAGATATGAACAGTTTGTTCATTTTTTGCAGTTGTATATATCTTGAAAGATTATCTCCTGTACCTTAATGCTTTGTCATCCATGTTGGAGACATTTACCACCATACACACTCTTTTTGGTCAAAATGGCCTCGTTAAACCACTATCCTACGTATAATTGACATTAATTGACATCAGTGGAGCATTAATTGACATCATCCAGTCACACCCACACCTACCTTCAGTCAAGGAGGCTAACTTAGCCTTATCCTACATTCAAGGAGGCTAACTGCAGCACTCCGGGGGTGGTATGAGTGATATTAATGCACCTAATTGCTAACTGGTGGTTACAATCAGTTAAACAGCTCAGTGAAGGTGCCTCCATTAATTTAATTGATTATTTAATGATTAATTAATGATCTGGAGTCAACAGGGGTGCCTCCACCAACTTCTGATGTTCAGTTCAGCTTCAGTTAAACTCATCGGAGTTCGTTGAAGTCATTGAAGCACTAGCACTTAATGGTTGGCTTGCTATGACATGTGTCTGATCTCTTTTAGTTGAGACTCAGTCATTTATTGCACTTCGACTCAAGTTAGGGTTTAGGTGAGTCAATTAGGGTTTTGATCAGTGGTTAACTGAGTGTGAAACATCGCTTATAGTCAGTTAAGCTAGACTCACTCATTCAATTCTAATGACCTCAAGGATTCGAATTTCTCATTCATTCATGCTTGTAGCATGACATTGTAATTGTGATCATTCATTCTTTATGTGAATACAGAGCGGCTACTATTCCTGTAGACCGATTACACCATTTCATGAGTTATTTGTTTATTAATCTTTGATGAGATTGATTCTTTATTCCTAGATCAATATACAAGATTAATATGGTATCAGAGTTTACGGTGGGACAAAGCTCTATCTCTAAAAAAAAAGCTTTTTGACAGATTTCTACATGAAATTTGAGCAATACCTCAAAACTCTAGCACTGCACTAGAAGCCAAGGCTTACCACTTAATACCCCAAGTAAAGAACTTGTTGATCAAGGTTGCTTGATTGACTATGCTGGGTGTGATGAAAGCCTAAAATGTGCAGGTTGTCTAACCTTACATTGCACTTTCTGTTTTGATTTTCGGGTTTCTACAGGTGAAGCATTCGCTCCAGCACCTCCAGATGGTCTCCTGAGTAGATCTCTTGACTCCATACAATTTCTACGCATGGAAAGGTGATATGGAGATTCAGCTGCGCTCTCGAGGACTTTTTAGAGTCACCATGGACACTGAAGATAAGCCTAGATCTGCCATAGAAAAATCAATATTCTTGAACAAGAAGGATGAAGCCTTCGGTTTCTCATGCCTCTCTATTTCCTGAGACCTTCTCTTCCATATTGCAGGATTGAAGACTCTGAAAGAAATATGGGACAAATTGGAGACTCTATATGGAAAGTATGATGACTTGAGGGTTTACCAGCTCGAAAATGAACTCATGTCTCTCCAATCCTCCAACTTCGAGACTCTGAATGATTTCTTCACAAATTTCAAGCATACCATTTTACTCTTGAAGCAATGCAAAGTGGAGAAGGAGGATGATCAGCTCATCCTCATCATACTCTCCAAAATTGGGGCTGATTATTTAGTTTTTGTTTCTACATTCCGTGCAGGGAAGCTCACAACCCCTGGATGGAAGATGCCTACACTCAATGCCTTCATTGAGTCCCTAACATGTGAACATGACAAGCTTGTCCAGATGGGGATCATCAGATCTTCCCATGATCAAGCCCTTAATGTCTCGGGGCCCAAATATTTGAAGGGTAAAGGAAAGCAGCATAAGAACCCAAAAATTAAATTTGATGCTCCTAAACCTAGAGTTGAAAATCAATAGCATGATGAGTCTTCCGACTCAAGGAAGAATAAAGGAAAAGGGCACCATGGCAAGGAAAAAGTCAAGTGTTCTTATTGCGAGAAGGGATTCCACCCCAAACATGCCTGCATGAAGAAGAATCTTGATGAAGCTACCTCTCTCCTTGAGAGGAATCACATCAATATTTCGTAGAGCTTTCAGAGGAGAGATCAGCAAGATCGGGAACCACATCATGAAAAAGGTCATGCCCTCATGGCAAGCACTTCAAATTCCAAAGCACTGTTGATTGAATATGGAGCTTCAAACCACATGATGGCTGAAAAAGACTCCTTTTCATCTTTGGAGACCAGAAAATCCATCCCCATCCACATGGGAGATGACTCCACCATCATTTCAGAAGGACAAGGTACTATAGATCTTGAAAATGGTTTTTTCTCTAATGTTTTGTATGTACCATCTCTAGCATCAAATTTCCTTAGTGTCTATCAGATGACACATACAGGAGTGCCTAAGAGAGTCTCTTTCAGCCCAAATGATCTTGAGATAACAGAAATTGCATCCAAGAAACTCATTGCTAAATGCCTTGCAAACCATCATGCAAAATCCTATGAGTTCTCTCACTTTGTTGCGGATGAAAAGCCCACCGCTTTGCTAACTCATGGAAATGAGGTTAGTAGGATATGGAATGAGAGGTTTCGCCATCTTAATTTCAAATATTTTCAGCAATTACATAAAAACTCCATGGTTGAAGGCCTCCCGGTCATCAAGGAAACCACGGGAATTTGCAAAGGCTATGTGATTGGAAAACACCCTGAGCACAAGTTTGATCGAGGGAAGGCAAACTGAGCTACATGCATATTGGGGCTGATACATTCTGATATTAGTGTTCCAATTCCTATCACATCCCTGAATGGATCAAGGTATCTCCTTACTTTAATTGATTATTTTTCAAGGTATACATGGGTTTTCTTTCTCAAAAAGAAATCAGAAGTATGTGAAAAATTTTCTGAATTGAAGGCCTCGATCGAAAATTCCTCTAGGATTAAGATCAAGATATTGAGATATGATAATGGAGGGGAGTATGTCAATAATTATTTTTTGTACATATGCTCCCAAGGTGGTATTCAGGCCCAACATTCAATTCCCTACACTCCACAGCAGAACGGAGTAGCGGAAAGGAAGAATCGGTCTCTCAAGGAGATGACCACCTGTATGTTGGAATCCAAGAAGCTTGCTACAAATTTGTGGGATGAGGCCATGAATGCTGCCACATACATTCATAATAGGGTGGAAAACTCATCTATGAAAGGAAAGACCCCTTTCTAAGCATATTTAAGACACAAGTCGGATGTGTCGAACCTAAAGGTGTTTGGGTCCACTGCATGGGCCCGAATTCCGCTTGATAAAAGAAGGGCTTTGCAACCGCAAAGCATAGAATGTCTATTTATTGAGTATTCTGATGAATCTAAAGGGTTCAATCTGCTAGATATCAAAACCAAAGAGATAATCATTGAGAGAAGTGTCAAGTTTGATGAGCCTCCTCAGGAGGTGGAACTAAGGAAGGAGAAAACTGTTGAATTTCCTTCCTATTCTACTAAATATTTGGATGATGAAATTGGGGGTGATGACCATGATTTGGATCCTATGATTTCTGATATCAGTGTGTAGCAATAATCAGATGCTGAATCAGAACCTGAAGTGCAAAATCATCTTCCTACATGGGCCCGACAGACACTCTCTTGCGCAGGAGAAAACATTGGAAATCCGGATGATCCAAGGAGAACCCGGTCTTATTTCCAAAGAGCAGGTATTGCGCTCTCTTTTCCTAATAATTTTCTGTCTGAAACTTGATATTTGATGATTAGTTCAGATCCAAAATCCTACTACCATGCTCGGAAGGATTCGAGATGGCAAGTTGCCATGGATGAAGAGATGAATTCTCTTCAGAAAAACACTACTTGGGAGCTAGTTTGTCTTCCTCTGGGAAGGAAATTGGTTCAATGCAAGTGGGTGTTTCGGACCAAGGTTGCTGCTGATGGAAGAACCTAAAAATATAAGGCAAGGTGGGTAGAAATTTTTTTCTCTCAGGTCAAAGGAGTGGACTACCATGATACCTTTGCACCGGTTGCAAAAATGGACTCCATCCGCCTTGTTTTGGCAATTTCAGCATCCAAGCATTGGGAAGTGCATCACATGGATGTTAAGACAGCCTTTATGCATGGATATATTCATGAGGAGATATACATGAAGCATCCTGAGGGATATATCACTGATCCATATTTGGTTTGCAAGTGAAATAAGTCACTATACGGGTTAAAACAGGCCCCAAGAGAGTGGTATTTAAAGATGGATGCCTTCCTTCTCTCGCAAAACTTTCAGAGATATAGATAAGATCCAAATCTGTATTTAAAGCAGTCTAATGGTAATATAATTATAATTTTTTTATATGTTGATGACTTACTGATCACAGGTAGCACAGTTGCCTCCATTTCATCCATCAAAACTACTCTCCACAATGCCTTTGAAATGAGTGATTTGGGGCTTCTAAAACAATTGTTGGGGCTCAAAATTAAGAAAAATTCTGATGGGATTATGGTCAGTCAGTCCAAATAAATTTAATACCTATTATTCAATTTTAACATGGCTGATTGTAGGCCTACACCATTCCTTTTCCTTTCAGGGATCAGCCTTGAAGAAGGAAAAAGCACACCTCCCATGGACTGCACTATCTATCGACAGCTGATTGGTAGCTTGTTGTACTTGACACATTCTTGAACTGATATTTGTTATTCCATGAATGGTGTATCAATATACATGAATCAGCCTCATGATTTTCATTGGAAGGAATCCAAGAGGATCCTCCAGTATTTTCAGGGAACCAGGACCTACGACATTCACTATGCTGCAGACTCCGAGCTAGAGCTGGTTGGATACACAGATTTCGATTGGGTGGGTGATTCTATTGATTAGAATTATACTTATAGATATGTATTCATGTTTGGTGGTGGACCCATTTGCTGGTCAAGCAAAAATCAGGCTGCCATAACACTATCTTTAGCAGAGGCTGAGTATCGAGGAGCTGTGAATGCTTGCATCCAAGCAGTTTGGTTGCAAGGCATTCTTTCAGAGTTTGATCTTGGTAGTACTTTGTCCACTATCATATTTTGTGACAATCAAAGTGCTATTAATATATCCACGTATCCAGTTACCTGGCAGAAGACCAAGCATGTAGAGATTCACATGCACTAACCAGGGAGCTAGTGCATGACAAGACCATCATTATGCAATACTACCCGATTGATGAGCAGATTGTAGACATCTTCACCAAGAGATTTTCAGAAAATAAGTTCACTTACCTCTGTTCACTGTTGGGGGTGAGTTCATCAAGGTGATTCAGACTACTTTTAGTGTTCAGCTTGAGGGGAGGTTTTTCCCACTGGGTTTTCCCTCTTTTCCTCACTTAGTTTCTTTTGAGCATTGTTTCAGTTTCAGCATTGTACAGGGTGACCTATGGCCTTAGTTACCAGAGCCCTAGTATTTTTATGCATTTATGTTTTCTAACTCTTCCTGAGTATAGCTTAAGGGGGGGTGTTGGAGACATTTACCACCATACACACTCTTTTTGGTCAAATTGGCCTAGTTAAACCACTATCCTAAGTATAATTGACATTAATTGACATCATCTAGTCACACCCACGCCTACCTTCAATCAAGGAGTCTAACTTAGCCTTCTCCTACATTCAGGGAGGCTAACTAGAGCACTCCGGTGGTGATCTGAGTGATCTTAATGCACTTAATTGCTAACCGGTGGTTACAATCAGTTAAATAGCTTACTTAAGGTGCCTCCATTCATTTAATTGATTATTTAATGATTAATTAATGAATTGGAGTCAACAGGGGCACCTCCACCAACTTCTAATGTTTAGTTTAGCTTCAGTTAACCTCATCGGGGTTCATTGAAGTCATTGAAGCACTAGCACTTGATGGTTGGCTTGCAATGACATGTGTCTGATCTCTTTCAGTTGAGACTTAGTCATTTATTGCACTTCGACTCTAGTTAGGGTTTATGTGAGTCAATTAGGGTTTTGATCAGTGGTTAATAGAGTGTGAACCATGGCTTATAGTTAGTTATGATAGACTCACTCATTCAATTCGAATGACCTCCTTGAGGATTCGAATTGCTCATTCATTCATGCTTGTAGCATGACATTGTAATTGTGACCATTCATTCTTTATGTGAATACAGAGCGTCTACTATTCTTGTAGATCGATTACACCATTTCATGAGTTATTTGTTGATTAATCTTTGATGAGATTGATTCTTTGTTCCTAGATCAATACACAAGATTAATAATCCATACTTGCAAGATTCTTGTCTTTTAGATTTGTATTTCTGAAGTATTCAGATATTGTGTTTTTGCCTATTTTATCCTTACCTATTTGATTTACATTATTATCCAAGCAAAACCTATAAAAACTGTCTTTTAATTGAGGTGCCTGAACACTGTTGACCCCGTAGTCTAGGTAGCATACTTTAGGGAAAACATATACATTCATAATAATCATGCAAGAAACACATATAATCTATGTTGTAATCAAATACACAAACATACATTCACAACACACACACACACACACATGATATGACTTAAGAACTTTCATCATTCACACATTTGACACAAAATCTAACGTGGAAACCCATCTGGGAAAAACCAAAAAGGCGCTCTTCATCTGGCATGAGAAATATATGACACTTTTGGTTTGCGCACTAATTTGCAAAATCCATTCTAGATATTTGTACGTTTATCTATTTATACTTCTTCCTCATCTCATGCTCTTCGATATTCTGTTTCACTACCCTTCCCTACTTGACTCTACTTCTGATATGCACACATCTTGGATCAACTCACTCTCTTCTATGACTCTACTATCAATCCACATAGCCTGAATTGACTCACTCTCTTTTACACTCCTATGCACTCAATTGCAGGTTATTCAATTGCTCTTTGTGACTTCAACACACTAGTAGACAATACAACAATACAAATCATACTGTCACTAAATGACCAGACGCTACTGAGAATAAAATCAATAGACCATCCTAAGGATAACCCGCATACATATTGGGTTCCTCCTTTTATAGGTTCCTACATGTGGATTTCAGCTGACTTAATGCAATTAGCCAACATATTGTCTTTCCTATTCTATCTATTGATGAAATTTGCATTGATGCAAACATGGACTTACAGTTTCACCCCAAGTTGTCATTGATACCACCAAGTCTCACTTACAGTGCCTTGGATCCATTATAGAGTGGGTTTGTTCCTTGAAGCACCTTGTACCCAGTTGACAAGGTCCATGTACCCACAAGGCTAGATCTTGAAGCCACCACCTTGTTGAACATGTTGAATATCTTGTTGATGGTGTTGAAGACTTTGGATATGGTCTCGGAGCCTTGATGGATGATGGAGAATCCCTAGATGGGCTGGAGAAGTATTAATGACCCATTTTGTGGTCATTCATTATTTGATGAGGTCATGGTACCCTAGGAGAAGGTATAGAAACTCCAAAGGTGATGTTATGATGGATCTTGACCCTTGGAGGTCCCCTTACATGGTTAAGGTGGTTGAAGAGTCCCATGATGCCTCTTGCTTGATGAAGAATCCATGAAGAATTCCTTTAACCCACACTTGATGGGTTAATGTTCCTTGAAACATTGAAGGATATGTTATGGTTGTTTGTATCTTGATGGTGTCATGGAACCCCTGATGAATACCTTGATGTGCTTGTAAAGGTCATGCAGCCCATTGCTTGCACTTGATATGGTTATTTGCATGATGAAGGCACCCACAGACATGCGATGACACTTGGACACACTTGCTTGCACTTGATGATGATCCTTGTACCCTTGAAAGAGGGGTGAAGGTGTTGTGAGTGGGACATGACACTTAATGAATTGAAAGCCCTAATAAGTGGTGACCTTGAAGATGATGGCAATTAGACACCTATGACACCCAATGAACCTTAATGATGTGGCAAATGGAATCATAAAGAAATACATGAAGAATGTTTTTGAAAATACTTAAAACAAGCCCTAATGGCTTAATGACACCTTTATGATAAGGAGTTATTGTGTGACTTAAGTGAAGGGTACATATTGAATAAAGTAATTTAAATAAATAAAACTAAAATTTGAAGCCAAAATTCAAATTCAAATTACAAATTTAAAATAAAAATTAAAATACTTACCACACCTTGAAGTCATCCCTATATCGTGGATATGGACATGTTAATGAGTATAAATAAAATCTCATTTTCATTCCAAAATATAACCAATGAATGCACAAAAAACAAGCTCACTGAAATGAGGAAAAATTCCGATGTGTGAGGAAGAAAACGCAGACTGTGGTGGAAGTAGGATTTGACTATAGAAATTCAGGTAGTAGCAGAGGTTAAAAACAAAGCTGAAATTTTCTCAAGACCTTTTTCTATTTTTAAGATCTCTTCCTATATTTTTCGGGTATAAATAGTAAAGGTTTTCCTTTTGATACAAGTTTAGTGACAACAACTGAATTATTTCACAAATATAGACATAAAATTCCCACCCAGGCATTAATTATTTGGGTATACAGTATTATTTTTAATGATAGTCCTACACCTTATCACAAATATGAGTTTGTGTGACAGTCTCTTATTACAGACTAGAGTTTGGAATCCTTGTTGCTGCTCACATCCATGTTGTTTTTGGGTGACCTAAGTTTTACATTTTACATAGTCTTGTACGATTGCTGGCCCTTCTTTCACTCATTCCGAATCTTAGAGGATCAAAAGTTTACTGCTACCCTTGGATAGACCCAATAGTAACAAGGTATGTATATTGAATACAGAGATGAACTGTGTGGTGTATGAATTGTATTAACACATGATGTGTGGTATACGTATATGTTGATGCACACCTATATACATACATATTGATGATACATGCCATAAGAAGATCCATGATATTATACATAAATATATATGATGGCACATGCATAACGATGCACATTCAATACTCAACCAAGCCTAAAGAGATGAACAATAAGGTGAAGAATACACTCTAGAAGCTGAAGTATGAAACTTGAAGTTTGACAACAGCATGACATGACAACTTTGACAAAGTTTGCAGGTATTCTAAAATCCCTAGTTAATGTTTGTTGTTGGATCATGATGATTACTGTTTATACTTATAGAAGATTGTAAGTACCCCAGGTAGCCTTTTCTATAAATTTTGCAAATCAGTAGGACATGATGAGAAGGATTGTAGATCATATCAACTCCTGAAGGAGAAGACAGTAAACACCTACTTGATGATGAATGACGGCCAGGTTCAAGCCGAATAGGCTCAAGCACACTACCAGCCTGCACCTTTCCCACAAAACCAGTATCAAAATCAATATCAGCCTTAGTATGTTCCATAGAACCCGTACGTGCTACAGGAACCAGTACCCATCGCAGCAACCACACCCTCAGGGAAGGGGGAGTGGAAATTTTAGAGGTAGAGGAGGAGGAGGACTTAACAGAGGAAGAGGTCAAGTTTTATGTTATAACTGTGGACAACTGGACCATTATGCTAGAGATTTCCAGGAACCTGCAAATACTTGTTCATATTGCAAAGCGCAGGACCATAATGTGGAACAATGTCCCTAGTTGATCGCAAAGTGGTAAGCTCGGACAGTCATAGGTCCTAGCCCTATGCAGAATATGAACCTAAATAAAAATCCTAATTTGAATGTTTAGATGATTGTTTCCAAGCCAAGAGAGCCAAGTGTTGCTGTCGTAACACGAGGAGGTGATGCAACTAGAGTTTATCAGAATATTCCACAAGAACAACCACAGGCGTGACCCGTGGAGTAGAAGAAAGTATCATTTGATGTTAAAAAATAGAAACAAGTATTTTTGTACATGTGATTGCAGTTTGTGGACCCATAATGACCGTCAACCTCTATAAAATTCAAGGAGATACCTGAACTCTAGTATGAAATATTCAACACTAGGTTATCCCATAAGTACTTAGTGAGTTAGGCGCTCCCAATGAAATATAGTTCATGTATGACAAACAATTATCCTTGGTGTGTCCATATGTTCAACATCTTCTTCACCACAAGTCCTCACATGCTTCTTTACCCTTTTTGATGTATTGTATTTGTATTGTTAGATTATCCAACTGCGGCTGAATCTATATGATTCCTCCACCACCATCTCCAATCAGTGAGGATTCCAGCTTCATTGCGATCTCTAGCACTTTTGTCTACGACACAATCTTATGTTGCATCAAAGGAGCTCAAATGTGTGGTAAGAGCGCAGCAATAAACCACTCTTTATGTTGTACATCCGACATGTGGAAACTAACTTTGGCCATCAAAGTTTTCAACTACTGATTGAAATCCCATACGGATTCCGCTTATAACTCCTTGATCTTTTTTATCTTCGTGATGCACTGTGAATCAGATTTAGGCTTTCTGAACTCACAAATCATCGTGAGTCAGATCTTATCAAGGATCTTCTATGGGGTTACTACTGGCACTACACAGAACTTCATAAAACAGTCCAGTGCACGATCCCATAGAGTCGTGATCATCTATTCTTTTCTTAGGTCCATACTGTGAACTTGGTGAACAATCCAAACAACTTCGCACAAGAACCAATGTTGTTCTAGATCTTCTGCTCCATTCCCATGGAATGTGGGTAATCTAATATCTTCCCCAGGCATTGGCGTTGGGGATGTCTAAAGAATTATTTAATGAGGGTGTACTCCCTTGCGTCCTAGTTGCAGTACTAGCACTATCAGTACTAACAACTCTTTGAGGAGATGATGCTCTAGAACTTACCTCTGGTGATACTCCTGATGTGATGTAGTTGTGTCCTGACCTTGGTATCTCTATAGATTCTTTAGATTCTTCTTCTCCTTTAGAATTCAGGTTATAGTCTTCCTCTTCATTGTAATACCCTTCGTCTAGCCATGACTCAACTTCGTACTCACTTTCTTCGAGCAGACTAGGAGTTCGTCTTCCTCCCTCTATCTTTTTTCTTTTTCCTGATCTGAATCTCCTTCCACTCCTTAGGAATCCAACTTCTAGTTCAGGTTCTTTACTTCCTGGGAACATCTCAGCTCACCATATCACATTGTCTCTGCAGGTCATCCGCAACATATCCCCTCCTCTGGATATGTTGTAACTGATCAACTGCAAAATACCCTTCTCATAGACGAGCATCTTTATCCATGTATTTATAGATAACAAATACCTTCTTCGGGGCCCTTGGAAAAATTTTCTTTCAGCCTCACTATATGAGGTTATCATCTCTACTACAAACTCAATCATATATCCTTGCAAAATACTATCGACCCAAAAATCAACAGCTCTAGAGGCAAGGTTACTTACACTGGTTATTTCACTAATCAGCTGAGCACTCCACTTGACCACTTATCTTCTTTCAAAATTTGTCTGCTGAGTTGCCAATCTTGACAACCACTCATGCAACACAATAGGGAACTCTAAAAAGAATATCTCATGAATATTATAGTATATGTATCAGTCTAACCAGTTTTTTGCGCTCAACTGCAATCTTGCGCTCTCTTCTTCCCAAATTGCCAACATCTTAAACTCCAGCCAATCCTTGATTTCCTTCTTTGTCAGATGCCAAACAAATTCCCTTAACTTGAGTTATTAAGGGTCCCAGCAATAGAACCATTTGTTGGCCTACTTCTCCACACTCTCACAACCCAAGTTCAATAACAACAAAACACCCAAAGACATTAGCCCGACAGAGCAAGCTCAACCAGCAACACCTGTGAGACAGGCGCAGTCTCACCCAAGATATATTAATGTGTAACTTCCAGAACCATGTTTCCACATTTGGTGAGGGATTATAGTCCCTTGGTGCATGTCTAAGGAACTCGACAAATATGGAGGGTTGGAGTCTTTTACTACTCAATGGAGGCACAACAATGCACCAAAAACAATGTGCGACACGACATTGTCCTTAACAAATTAACAACTGGTGCAATAGTGAGACGTAGTTGATTCCTTAATAGTATATTAACATGATGTGACTCATATTATGACTTAATAGTGTTTAAACATGAACTAATACACAATGATTCGATGATGCTTATATACCCATTCATTCACTACTTATCACTATTGCCACATTCATTCGAACAATAACCATAAATAATGTGAGTTATTCAAACATCCAACGTTAATAGTTAAACATTCAACACAAATTCAATCATTCATTAACATAGGAAAGAACGTGGAAACCCATCTGGGAAAAACCACCAAGGTTCTCTTCATCTAGCATGAGAAATATAGGTAGCACCTTGCAGTCTACAACTTCTAGACTGTATTAAGATATGCATTTTGGCTCAGACTCTTCTTGATCTCATGATCTCTAGTTTATTCTTCTATATACTCCTACTAATCCGCACACATCCTGGATTGACTCTTCTACTTTACTATCTACGCACTCAATTGCAGAATGACTCTACAAAATGGTATGCGAACACGGCTGCAGATTCATGGCTCAACAACCTTCTACTATTAGACTCCTCTCTAATCTCCTCAAAATACTTCTAAGCTTACCAAATCTTAAGGAATCTAACTCCTCGGACAATACTGAAGCTAAACCTTATATAGAACGGGTTCCTCTTATTTATAGAAATTACAAGACCGCACAGGGTCGGCCAAGTATAGCTTAGTTATTACATTCAGAAGTAGCTACAGAATATCTTCTATTACATTGATGATAGGAAATATTGACCGCAAAAGTACTGCATTACATTGATCATGGCCATAAATATCCACGAAAATGTCTTTTATCCTCCTTGTACATGTTATAACTAGCTGCAAAAACCCATCCTTTAGTCTTCCACTGGCTCTGGATCCTGTAGTCTTCTGACCTGCCACTTCTCAGTCTTAACTCTTTTACCTGACACACTTCCACCAAATATGGGTGTTCTTTCCTCATCGCATATTTCTCTGATCTGCGCTTCCTTTTCATCATTTACCTGCTTTCATCCCGTCACGCTCCTAGGTTTCCTCTTGCAGTTGCAATTCAGGTTCTTCCTTGTGTTCTTTTCCTGGCCCAACATATGCAAAACACACAATCAAGGAATGAATCTTATGAAATAATGATAGGTAATGTGTTGAGTAGTTACATTATTGATGTGTGACATGACATACAATGATTATGCTTTAATACATGTGATGAGAAAAAACCGTGAAAGATGATGCATGAAACTATATAGTGGTTTATTGATGTTAAAGTAAATCCTATAATGATGTATACTACACACGTTTTGGCATATTCCAAGGTATATATGAAGCATATACAATAATATACAGTGGTTATTGGACAATTTTGTGTACCTGAAGTTGAAGATGCACTATATAGAACAATGGAGTCTATCACTAGGCTACAATAGGTCTAAAGTCAATTCGATGAAATTAAAAGTATGTGAACACTTTGGGGAAACAAGATGCAACAGGATTCAGGATACCTTTCAAGCATGTTTACTATGTTTCAAAGTAGTTCATGGCATAATGGTTTCTATGGTGTGTATACCAAGTGTGTCCATGAACGTAAACACTTCCACATCCGAGACTCACTTGAAATCTTCCAACATATTGCTGTAAAGGAATCAAGATTCATTATTGGTTACTTGTATGTAAATCTAGGAATACATGTACTATGTGGGAAATGATATAATTAAATACTACATCAATAAATACCTTATCAAAGGTTGGAGAAGCCTCCCTGCACTACATCATATGCAACAAATGTTTCCAGTTAAAAGGATGGTATACTGGTTCTTATCTTCACAAGTCATACAGTTTGATTAACAACTTGATGAGGAGATTGACTAGAGTGATGAGCATATCGATAAGAGTTAATGAGGAGAGAAGTTTGACCATCAATATGATACACCTACAATATAATACATGATGATGAGATGACAAGTGACATGGAAACAATAGAGATCGATGAGAAGAGGTTGATGAGTAGAGATGGTTGAGAAGCATATTGAAGACATCAGAGATTGGCATCAAGCTTGCAAGTAGTGACTTGCACTTGAGGATTAGTATCCTCAAACCATTCTTAGTGGGATCTAAGAAAACTAGGTTGGGTCTTGTTACATAGTTTGTGCACTCTTTATCAACTGGTGTTGATTGTAATCAAGAATAGTGTTTTCCTCCATGTACAATAAATAAAGATCAAATTCCAACTATTCTTGTGTCTCTTTTGATTTTATGGTTTTATTATGAATCATGATGAATTTGATTATACAATTGATTGAGATACTTTGATTGATTAAAAGAAGGTAAAATTTTTATAATTTCTCTCACACTAATTCACCCCCCCTCTCAGTGTGTCCATTATGTCCAACACTATCGATAAATGACAGCAGGCACTAACAACCTGACTTACAAATATCCTTGCATACGTGTGACTCCCGCTGACTCTATTAGATTTCGTACCCACAATATTTCTGAAATGTCATTTTCTATCCATTGCACCACAATACGTATTTTGACATGGTTAACTTCGTCACATCCTTCCTTATCACATTCCTTCCTTCTGTCATTGTTCCTCTTCCATCACGACCTATCTTTTGTCAAGAATTGTCTTCTTTCACTAATTCTCTTCTTCTTCTACTCTTAGCTCTTTCTCCTTCTGTTCCTCTTCTGTCATTTCTTCCTTACTTAATACTTCTACCTTTTCCTCCTTCCTTCCTTCCTTGGTTTCTTCTATTACAACTCCTTTTCCTTCTTTTCCTTCTTTATATACATCTGTTGCAAGTCCTTTTACTTCTTGAGACCTAGCTCTTTTTTTACCTAAGTAGAGTTCAAACTAAATTATACCTATATTTACCTAATCCCAAAATGGCCCCAAAAATCACATGTGGCTCGTCCCCAGCCATGTAAAGCTATTTTTCAATTTCCTTAATTTTCTAACTTGACCTTGAAAATCTTGCAAGATTTTCAGTACTTTATCTACTTCCTGTCACACATGTTCCTCTACTTTCTGCAAGTTCTCCACAAGGTCCAAACTGAGGTGTTTCAATGGTACGGGACCGTTTCTTGCACTTCTTGCTATACTCTCTGATGTACATGTTAAAGAATTCTTGTAACTCGTTCATCTTCCTGTTGAAACTCTTCAACTTTATCTACATGTTGTTGTTGTTGTGTGTGCATCATCGTTACTTGCTGATGCAATTTCTTGATTTCTATTTCCTTAGCCATTTTATTTGCTAAGTTAAACTTTTCCATCTCATTCTTCGTTTGATTCACATTTATTCAACTGTGCACAAATCCTCTGCGAATTTCTCTTGTTAGGCGTCTTCAACTAAGGATACCCAAGATTGTGATACTTGGTTGACACCCTTAGCACATATTGCATCTTCTTCTTCTATCTTCTTTGTAGCTTCTATTGTCGCTTTTGTTATTTATTATATCAAAGAATGTTACTATTTCAGATCAGTGGGATGGGCGAGATGGGAAAATCTCATCAACATCACCGATTCTGAAAGCTAGAGGCAAGACTCGAAGTGCATGTTGAGGTATCTATTATCTGGAACTTTCCCTCTCACGGGAGGACCATGCTCCTCAAATTCTTATTTTTCCACTATGAAACTCGATATCTAATTATTTTCTCTATTCTACTGCTGGTAAAATCTGCCATCGTGTCAATGTCTTCTACTTCTTCGTCGATGAAATATTCCATTTCATCAACGTCGGAATTTTTGTTGTCAAAATATGCCATTCATCTTCTTCTTTAAACAATCATTAATGTTTTTGTCTTGAGCTTATTGTAGGGATGATGGTGATGGTGATGGTGGTGGTGTTTTTCTCTGTTTCTCATTATTTGAACACTGGATAAGACTAGTAGGCTCTAGGAATGGATACTGTGCACTCTTGCGAATTGTTCCACAAGTCTGTCCAATGGATTCGATGGGATATCATTTTCCACTCGAAATCCAACTGTTAATTCTTCATTCTTCATCAGCAGTGTTGAGACAAATTTACTATTGCGGGAACCAAAAATATTCCTCATTGGAAAACCTAGTAGGTATGTGCGTATCCTTCTCCGAGGGAGGATTAGAATGAGCACCGCTTCCAATCCTATCCCTTATTTTAGTGGAACATATCCAACATCATGTATTTCAACCAATGCAGGTGAGATGATGTCAATCATGGATCCTATGACTGCAATATCACTATGACTCATACTAACCATACTTTTGTAACAACTTATGTTGGCCATGGGTGTTGCAGAGATAAAATATCATTGCAGAGTATCATACTGAGTTGAAAGTGGAGGGTGAATGTAGTTAATACCTACTCACTCTATCTGTTAGATCTTCACATGCACAACCATCAAGTGTAATAGTGGCAAAATGATCCATCATGTGGATCACCTTTCTGAATCATCATATGTAAACTGCCAAAGAACCCGCAACTTTTCTCTATGATGTCATTATAATTATGATAGAATTGACTTAAAAATACACTGCTAGATTCTTGCATCTTTTTAAACTTAATGTATTCCAGCTGTCCTATCAAAAATGACTGACATCCAACATGTAGATTTACACCATCCGTATTTCTTGCAACAATATCACAGTCCTTGCAACTTGTTTTATTTTCTTCATCGAATCTCCCTTCCTTCCAATAACGCCACACTCCTTGCGACCTATTTAGTCTTTTGAAAGATCTTCCTTTCTTGTGACAGACTGTGTCTTTGCTCTGAATTTCTGTTCTACACTAGACACCGAGTTTGCGAGACGTCATCTTTTCCTGCATTAGACTGGATGTCTACGAACAAAAAGAAAATACTCTTTTTTTGTGTTTCTCCTTTATTGCTCCCTTTTATGTGACCAAGTCATAGCTATCATAATACGGCTTCAGTCGACTTCCATTCACTAAGCCTTGAACCTTTGTTCCATCTAACTTTTGCAATTTCACAGCTCCTTCATCAGTGATCTTCATGATGATATATGGTCATAACCAATGTTTTCGCAACTTTCCTGAATGTTTGAGAAATTTTTTGTCATACATAAGAACAAATCCTGCAACCTCAAAGTTCTTTCTCTTAATGTGTAAATCATGCCATGATTTTTGTCTTTGTTTTTCCACATTTTAATGAAATCCTATGACAAAATGTTCTTCTTCCAGTTGCAAAATTTGTGACAATATTTTTTCCACGGCATTGACATCTATCGTCTATACGATCGTGACAATTCTTAAACTTGGGACAATATACTCCATATGCATCACAACTTCTTTCCCATACACCAACCGAAGTGAAGCTTGTCCTGCCAATTTCTTATAATTTGAGCGATATGCCCATAATACCACTCAGATTTTCTGATACAAGTAGTATCTTTCAACATTGAAAACCTTTGTCAATGCATTGTACATAATTTTGTTAAAGGCTTCAACAACTCCATTTGCTTGAGGGTGATAGGAATTGTCCTTCTATGCTGAATCTGGAATTCCTCCGTGGGATCTACAATCAACTGGTTGACAAAGTGCGTATCTTGGTCACTTACTAAAATATTTAGGCATCCAAATTGGTCATGAAATTCTCAAATAAAAACTTCACAGCAGTCTTAGTTGTACAATATTTTACTAGCGCTACTTCATCCTATCTGGTTAAGTAATTAGTCACAGTAATAATATAGCGTGCACCAGTGTGGTTTCCTGTCGGACTGATAGGACCTACAAAATCCACAACCCATTTATTGAATGGATGTAAATTTATTTGAGGTACCAATGGAATTTCATCTCATTGCAATGGATTTCCCGTCCTTTGAAAGATAGTGACAACTGCGACAATAATCTCGGGCATTTGTATGCATGGTGGGTCGCCACAATCTTTCTTGCAAAATTTTGTGCACCATAGGTTTCCCTGCATAGTGACCTCTGGCAAGACTAGCATGTGCTTCAGTTAATATCAATAGTCGCTCATGCTCCAAAACATGGCAATGAAGAATATCATTAGGACCCATTTTATACAATTGTCTAGCAATCAACTAGAAATCCGTAACTCATGTAATGAACTTTTTATTCTGCGCAAGGGTTAATTCAACTAGTGTATAACCCGAACTAAAAAATTATATGATATATCCATAATAATCATCAAACATAGTTATCACAAATAGTTTCACATCAGGGTGATTATCATCTAGGTTACTAGGGTCTTCACCACTTTCTATCCTTAAAATATGGTATGTTCCCAAATTCAATCGACTAGGTTTAACAATTATCTCAAAATAATATTCCTACAAGAGGAGAAGCCACTGGCAAATATTCCCCCCCAACATTGGATTATTAACCAAGTATTTCAATGAAGAATGATCAGTGTACATCTTTAAATGTCTACCTAGTAAATAATGTCTAAATTTCTGTAGTGCATATACCATTGCTAAACCTTCTCTTTCCGTCATGGTATAAGTTTTATCTTTAGTTGATAACTTTCTGCTAGCGAAGGAAATCGGATGATCGATGGATCCTTCACCAAGATGTGTCAGAACCACACCGAGAAAGACAGACGATGCGTCAACATGAACATGAAACTCCTTTTTCCAGTATGGAAATACAAGTATTGGCGCAATAGCCATCTTGTTTTTCAATGCGTTCAGACTCTTTGGGCAACTCTTTGTCCATTAAAAATTAGCATCAAAGCAGTGACCTCCGCATATCCTTTGATAAATGTTTTGTAGTATCCAGTGTGTCCCAATGTTGATCTCAACTATTTGAATGTAGTAGGTGGTGGTAGATCAAGAATGATCGTAATTTTGGTCGGGTCGACCAAAATTCCATCACAACAGACCACATGACCTAATAGAGCTCCAAATGGTGCGCAAAATATACATTTCTTCAAATTTAAAAAAATTTGATACATAAGACATCATTCTAGCATCATTCTAAGGATCTCAATATGGTTTTTTATGAGCCCAAATATAGTCCAATCATCAAATTAGACTTCAATAAATTTATTTATAAAATATTTAATTGCAACTACTACAATTCTGGAAAAAGTCGTAGTGGAATTCTTAAGTCCAAAGGGCATTACCGTATACTAGAAACATCCCCACTCTATCGCAACATTAGTCTCGTTGGTCTTATTTTGAAATCCTAATCTGATGGTACCCAGAAAATCCATCAGTGAATGAGTACATTTCCTGCCCTTTGACACTCTCTAGTACTTCATCTATGAACGAAGTCAGAAACAGGTCATGCAAACAAGCTTCATTCAACTTCCCCAGGTAGACACAAATTCTTAATTCGCCCGTGTTCTTATTTTCATGGACCACTATCGAAATAATCCATTCTTATTCCTGAATAGGTTTTATAACAATTTCTTCTATCATTCAGTCCAATTCATCCTTGACCTTTTCTTTCTATCGTGGATTCAATCTATATGGTTGTTGCTTGACCTATTTTGCGTTAGGGTTCAAAGGTATTTTCATTTCACCGAGATATGGGACTATTCCCTTCATATTTGAAAACCTGGTAGGGAACAGATCCTGAAAATCATGTAATAAGTCAGTGATATTTCCTATAGTCTCTTCATCCCAATAATATTCAATATTGGTGAACCTTGGATTGTCAGGCTGGCCAATATTAAATTTCTTAGTTTTAAGTGGACTCCAGAATTGGTCACTAGAAATGCCAAATCCTTCCACTGTGTGCATACCTTCTGACTTAGGTATGTTTATATCAAGTAGTTCATCAACATCCAATTCTCCAATCACATTGTAGCACTCCATCCAATGGTGGATTGTCATGCTGCATTGATGGAAATTTGTCACTGTGATAGTTTCCTCCAATCTCTTGTATTTAATTACTTGTAGGGAAGCATCAATTGTTTGGTGATCATCTGTGAAATGAAATGTATGTGTGAAACTAGGAGCTATCTCTTGCCACTCAATATTTCCTCCTCGTAGTTCAACATATGTATACCAATTCCTTGGTATCATATCTAGTGTATGTATGAAGTGATGAACCCATTGTCACGGGTATTCCTTCCATGTCCTATGACAATGCTCAATATGTTCAATAGGATTTGACAATCATGTATACTTGTAACCTGTGTAACTGATCTCTTCTCCAAATATGACCTCCAATAATATTCTACATTGTGGCCATTCAGAGATAGATTGTTTATGTGTACCCCACCATCTAGCGGGTGTAGCTTTCTGCACAAATTCTAGGGAGAAAAATCACTGTGATTCTATAAATTTTGCTTCAAATTATGCTAAAAAATATGCAAGATTAGGAATACCTTTATATGTAGGAAGTTTTCTTTCCTTAGCTCCTACCTGTCGCATGGATCTTGTAATTCTTGCGCGTCTTCTTATGGAAAATTCATGCATCTGATTCCATCGATTCTCTAATGCTTCTTTGAAATCATATGTACAGGAGATAACACTCCTCCAACTCACCTTTCCATTAGTTGTTTTATTTATATATTCATATCAAGAGTAAATAATGTTATATATATATGATCCAGGTAATTACCTTGTCCTTCATTGTTTACTGGTTCGACATATCTATGTCTTTCCAGCGGATTGATTGGCATGGCCACCCTCATCTCTAAATATTCAAATGATAAGATTATTCTCTTAAAATTGATGATGGTATGATTATCTATCGCCCAATCAATCCCTAAAATTGCAGGATATGGGTTTGTATCGATGACAATGTCGATCACTTCAAATTATACATATGTCGTTAGACCTTCTATATCAACATGTACTTGAGTGAGTTGATCGATGAATAGAACCTTTGATTGATTTTCTAATATTAATTGAATGGGAAACCAATCCATTCATGACTTGTTCATGATTTCCCATGTTTTCCTTGTCAATATATTGACATTAGAGACCACATCTAGAATGATATAGTCCATGTCATAGTCTCCTATATGTGTAGTCATTCGCAACTCGCAACCAGTTTTTAATCTTTTTCTAACATGGTTAGGTGTTTTTTCATGATGCACTTCTTCTAGATTTTCTTCTATGAGTGATGTCAATTCTACGACAACATCTTTGTCATGGATTAGTGCTAAACAAATTTTGAAAAATTCTTTTAACTTACTAACCTTTCTTGTTGGTTTCTTCCTGAGTAGTTGATCAAATATTTTGGGAATCTCTCTTACTTGTCCAGATGTATGCTTGATATGTGTTGACAAATTCCAGTTGGACGTCGAAGAATACCTTCTTTTATTTATGGAAGTCGAAGGGTACTTTCTTTTGTGTTGTGGGTCGCACCTGCGGTTGTCCATGCTTTGTGTCTTGGTCTACTATAGTCGCATCACCTCCTCTTGTGACGACAACAATGTTTTCTTCTATTGGCTCGATAGAAATCATTTGAATTTTTTGGTTGGGGTACATATTGGGATTGTACACAGGTTTGGGATTTCCCATAGTTTGAGACGACCACTTTGTAATCGGTTGAGGACATTATTCGATAGTATGATCAAATTCTTTACAATATGAACACGTCTTCACGGGACTTGCAAAATCTTGAGAAAAGTGTTTGGTTGTCTAGACTTATCACATACATCTTGGCCTCTTCCTCGATCAAATCCTCCCCTTTGTTGTTGTTATCCTTGGCCTTGAAAATTCCACCCCCCTAGGTTGAGTGTAGTTTTGTTGTGGCAGATACTGATTTTGTTGATATTGTGGCTGAGGATATCACGGTTGTTGGAATTGTGTCGGTCGATACTGAGAAGGTTGGTACTGAGTTTGTGCTCATTCAACTTGCATTTGTTCATCACTCTTCATCAAGTAGGTATCTAACAGCAGCTGAAATGCTCTACAATATTTCTCATCGTGTCCTACATATTTACAACATTTACAATACAAACTAGCTGCTGTACTTACAATATTCTGTAAATAAAAACATTCTTCTGACCGATGGCCTATATTTCAATATATTCCACACCAAGGAATCCCTTGGGTTTTTATTGGGTTCATCATTCCTGTTGTGACATAGTCCATGAGTGCCAGATAATTATCTTTGTGCTGTCCATTTTTTCTACATCTTGGACACCATAGCTCTTCTTGAAACTCTTTCCCTTTCTTCATGTCCTAGAGCTACACCGTAAGATTATCCAATTGTATCTTAATCTGCATAATTACTTTGTCAATTTCTCCAATCGGAGAGGATTCTAATTTCATTGGTATTTCTGAAGATTCTATCTGCGACACAATATTCTATTGCGACAATGGAATCCAGATGTGTCGAAATAGAGAGGCAATGAACCATTCATTGTGTTGTACATCTGACATCTGGAATATTACTTTAGTCATTAATGTATTGAATCTCTAGTCAAATTCCTAGACAAACTCTATAGATAGTTTCTTGATTTCTTTAATCTTTGTAATGCACTGCGACTCATACTTAGAATTTATAAACTCATATATCATTCTGAGTCGAATCTGGTGGAGCGTTTTCCGCACAACTCCTACTGGCACTATAGAAAAATTCATGTACCATTCTAGAGCCCAACCTTGTAGATTCATGAGCATGTGTTCTTTCTTTATGTCCTCATCTTGAACCTGTCACACAGTCCTTACAACTATACAGAGAAAGCAATGTTGCTCTGGGTCTTCAAACCCATTCCCATTGAATATTTGCAGCTTAATGTCTGTTCCAGCCATTATGTTGGCTCCTGGTACACTTGAGAAAATTTTTTGAGTAGTCAGACTCCCTTATCCACTAATAACAACATTAGCATTATTTATATTTACAAGTCTACTTGGAGACGAGTTTCTAGATCTTACCTCTAGTAATGTATGCGGCGTTGCAGGTGTACTGTACTCATGCTTTGGTCTTGTAGTTTTTACCGATTCTTCTGATTCCTCTTCTACTTCATATATTGAGGGATATTCTTCTTCTTCATCACAAGAGACTTTGTCCAAGTGTGATGCAAGTTTGTAGTCTACTCCTCTTGTAGTCCTACAACTTCCTCTTCTTGTGACAATTTTTCTTCTCTTTCCTGAACTAAATCTTCTTCCACTTCTTAAATAACCAACCTCTAGTTCAGTTCTGCTATCTCCAGGGAGCATCTCAACTTACTTTGCTCCATTTTTCACATAGTTATGTTGTGACATATCCAAAATTCTACACACAGTTCTCAATTGTCACATTCGCAAGATCCATTTTTCACATTGGAGCATATTTATCCATGTTTTTAAGCACAACAAATATCTTCTGCAGGGTCCTTGGAAAAATTTTCACTTCACCTCACTATATGAGGCTATTATGTTGACATCAAACTTAGTAATTTATCCTTGTAAAATGTTATTGACCCAAAAATCAACATCCCTCTACATAGGGTTTCTTACAATTTTCAGTCACTAAATCAACTGAGGATTCCACTCCTTCAGTTCTCCTCCTTGAAAGTTTCTTCGATGGGTTTCCAACTTCAACAACTCATGTAACACAATAGGGAATTCAGAAAAGAAAATTTCATGAATATTCACATACAGATATCGGCCCAACCACTCTACTGGATTCCACCAAGATCATTTACTCTCTTCTTGAGCAAATCTAATTCCTTGAAATCCACCCAATCTTGGATTTCTGACTTCGTCGGATACCACAACATATCCCTCACCAAAATGGTTTACATTCCTTGCAACATAACCATTTATTGGAGGTTTTCCTACCCTCGACCCATTTTCAGTCCCTTTCCTTGCGGGCAACAAAGCCCAAGATATCAGCCTGAGAGAGCAAGGCTAAGTCGGCAACACCTACGATGCAGATGCAGTCTCACTCGAGATATATTTCTATTCGATAATTGCTAGAACCATGTTTCCGCAGTTGGGTGGGGTAATTTTACGTCCTTTTGTCTTCTTCCAAGGTACTCAATGGAGGATGGTGGGTGGGATCTTGCTACTTCTTATATATAGTTAATTTGTGGTACAACTTGTCCTTCAACAAGCATTATAATAACAAACCCAATACATCATGGATACATTCACAATAACTGTGCAACAAACATATATAATCTCTCTTGTAAGAAAATACACAGACATACATTCACAGCAACACACACACACACACACACACACAGATGCACACACACACATATATATAATATAAGCATATTCATCACTCATACATTTGACATTGAATTTAATGTGGAAATCCATCTCGGAAAAACCACAAAGGATTTTCTTCATCTGGCATGAAAAATACATGGAACCTTTGGTTTGTGCACTAAGTTACAGAATATGTTCTAGATATTTATTTGTTTATCCATACAGACTTATTCCTCTTCTCATGCTCTCTGGTCTTCTGTTTCACCACTATTCTCTACTTGAATCTACTACTGATCCACAAAAAACCTGGATCAACTCACTCTCTTCTATGACTCTACGATCAATTCATACATAGCCTAGACTGACTCACTCTATTCTACACTCTTGTGCACTCAACTATAGTTTCTTCAACTCCTATCTATGACTTCAACACACTAACAGACAATACAACTATACAAATAAGATTGTCACTAAATGATCGGACACTACTGAGACTAATATCAACATACCCTCCAAAGGATAACCCACATATAGCTTGGGTTCCACCTTTTATAGGTTCCAACATGTGGCTTTCAACCGACTTCATATAGTTAGCCAACTGGTTGTATTTCCTATTCTATCGACATATGATAATAGGAACTAACGACCTGACTTACAAATCTGCTTTCGTACATTCGTCTCCCTCAAAATCTAGCGGACTTTGTACTCATGGTCTTTCTGAGCTATCACTTTCTAGTCATTGTGCCACTTTACATATTCTGACATGGTTAACTCTGTCGCATCATTCCTTGTTGCGTCCTTTCCTTCTGGCGTCGTTCCTCTTCCATTTGTTGTTGTTCCTCTTCAATTTCGGCCTCTCTTCTATCACAAGCTCTCTTCTTTCATGAATGATCTTCTTCTTCTGCTCTTAGCTCTTTCTTATTTTGTACCTCTTCCGTCGTATTTTTCCTTCCTTACTACTTCTTCTACCTTGTCATCCTTCCTTCCTTCCTTGGTTTCTTCTGTCGCAGCTCCTTTTCCTTCTTCTCCTTCTTTCTCTACATTTGTCGTAGGCCCTTTTACATCTGGCGACTTGACTCTTTTCACACTTAGGAAAAATTCTAACTAAATTCTAACTATCATTTCCTAGGCCCTGTTGAAGCCTCAGATGTGTAGGTTGTTGGAATGGGTTCCTAGGATCACAACAGAGGATGAAAAACCAACCAAATACTTCAGATAATCCTACGCAAGTATTATCCTATCCTTGAGCTGTTTGGTGTGGTTAACACCCACAAATACTAAAGCCTCCGCTGGCACTTGTGGTTCGTCGATCTTGAAAGGATATGTTTTCCAATGAAGGAAAATTGAATGGGTAAGGAAGTGAAAAGAAAAATTACTCTAATTGTAAAGCAAATGGAAACTAAGTCTATACTAATATAAGAAAAGTGGTATGGTTTGTTCTTGAATTAACCTAAGATGAAAAACTGACAAGTATTTGATCAGATTTAACAGAAATGTAAACAAGATTTGTTACTTATCAATTCAATTTACAATCAACCAACAAAAGTTTTACTAACACTAACTTGAAATTAACACTTTCAAGGCTAACCTATAATCAGTATGTCAATTGAAAAAATAACATATATAACTGAATTTACTGTGTAATCATTTGCAGAAATAGATAAAGATTTTAATAGAATAAACTCTTTTAACAATTTATTAGTACATGAATCATTAGAAGAGATGAATTAAGGATATAAATAAATGCACTTATTGATGGAAAAAGATGAATAGTAACAATGATCCATCTGAAATAGAAAAATCATCATTTGTCAAGGAAACTTAATCAAATAAATGGAAAGAGATCTGAAAGAATAGCATCACTGTATTAGGTAAAGTTTGCAAAAAATTACAAAACCTCAAGGAAACAGAGTATCTCCAATCTCTTGTCAAGAATTTTCCTTCCCAGAAAATCATCCCCTAGTACATGTGAAGTCCACCCTTTAAATAATTATTACAAGGAGTAGATCCCCAACAAAATGGGATTGAAAAAATATAAATAAAACTAATAACGAAGAAAATCTCACCATCTAGTCAAAATCCCTAACAATTCCTCGATGTTGGGATAGTTAGCTAATTCGAACCCAATTTGAGCATCACATTTATAATTCTCCAATTCGGTTTTAGCTAACTTGTGCCAGATGCGGATGTAAATGTGGATCTTTCCCTCAATAGCTAAATGTTGTTTGATTAGCTGATCCATGTCTCCAATGTTGATATGATCGAGTCCCCTAATCTCATCTTTTGCTTCATCTCGTCGACATTCAACCTGATCGATCATCACTATTGGCGAACATGAATTCTCAGTGAGACCCAATGTCTCCATGATACCATCAACATCATACCACCTTCTTCCACACACGGCTTGTGTTTTCTTAATGGAATATTCAATCATCTCATTCAAATCAAGCTAAGCACGCAAAATAGTTCTGACCTTTTCCAGCTGAAAACTGCTGAGGATGATAATATTTTTTGGCTTGTCCTCCATATATCTTTGCCAATCCAAAATGTCATCATAAGCCTTGGAATGTTTCTCTCTCTTTTCTACCTGATCCTCAAGGACAACAGACATCTTACCAAAAAATATATGAGTTTCAAAAATATTATCCAGGGTTTGGAACAGCTCAATTATCAATTCGTGATGCTCCTAATCAGTCTTGATAGCCAATTCCTTGAACTCTTGTTGTGTAAACCTAGAAAACGCAGAAGAAGCCGCACTTGCAGTTGCATCTCCACATTGCTTTTCAATTGAATCTATCCTCTCTATAATGATGGAATTTGCAATATTCTCATTTTGCAATTCAGTCTGGAGGGAAACATTCTTTGCTTGTAATTCATTATACTTTTCTTCATACTGTTTCTCTAGATTTTCCACATGACTTTTATGTTGTCTCTTGACCTCATCTAGTTCTTCCATTAGCTTACTTATCTCCTCTTTTCTCTTGTCAAACTCCCTCTTTAATTTGTTAACTGCATGAAAGTTTGCACCTATGAATGCACCTAAAGAAGCAGTTGTATCTACTACATCCACCTGTGGATCACCAGACTGTTGAGTCAAGACTATTTGATTAGTGACAGATGCATCCATACCACCTTGTTCCCTTCTCCTCTTTTTTCCTTTTCTAACCACTGCTTTATCAGACTTGCTATAGAAATAGTCCCCAAGAGAGATTACATTATCCTCATCAAACTCAGCTTTTGACTCAGTAAATGAGGAAGTCCCAATCACTATGGAAACCAAAGAAGAAGTTTGAGTGATGGTGGGAGGATGCGTAGGCATGGTAATGTGGGTGGTAAGTAAAGGAGAAGAAATGTTTGGAACAATAGCTGTTGTAGAAGTTGAAGAGAAAATTGGAGTAGAAGTTTCAGAACATGGAACGCTAATGCTAACAGATGGAAGTGATGATGAAGGCAATAATATCTTTTCAGAAACTAATTATGATGTTAGATTAAAAGAAGGTGGGCGCAGAGGAGTCTACAAAAATTGAGCTTCTTCAGTAGTATATAGTAGAAATATGTGTTGGAGTGATAAAACTAGGATAGAAATAGGTGGTGAGGTAAAATAATGATAGATTTGGGATAATGAGGGTGATGGGGTTGATCCAACAGGAAAAGTAGATAAAGTTTGGATGGATGAAATAAGTAGTGTAGAAGTTACATAATCAGACACATAAGTGGTTTGTGAAATTTTGGGAACAAGGATAGAATTCTTCTGACCATTACTGTTGAACAAATATGTGAATGTTTTCAAATACTCATCTACTTCTTCAGTGATAGGTATGGAGGAATGCACTTCTTCTTCAACATCACAGTCACCAAGGTCGATGGTAGGTATTTGAGAAACAGTGACCTGTGTTTTCTGATTCTTAAGTGGCTTAACATCAACAACTACTTGTTCTTCACCTATCGGGGTAACTATAGTAGTCACCTAAATGTCAGGAATAATCTTAATAGTTGCAGTTTCTTGATTATCCAATGCAAAAGTTATCAGTGCCAATTTTTGCTTTGACTACTGAGAAGTGTGCATCAGAAATTTCAGTTGTTGAGAGACTGACACTTCTGGGAGATCTTGCATAGGATATTTTCCTTTATTCCTCTCTGTATTAGTTACTACCGATAGAACCTTTTTTTTCTTAGGATTCCAGCTCATCCCTGTCCTTTCTTAACTTTTCCAGGAGATCCAACTCCATTTCTCTGTAACTCTGAATCCTGATTTTGAGTTCGTTTTGATATTGTAAGATTTGACTCTATTCTTCTTTGCTTTTGGCCCTGGATAAGACCTCAAAAAAGGTATCTACCCCCCGGTAGATAGATTCATCAAGGAATTCCTCATCGATATAACCACTCTTGACATGGTTCTTCTTAAAATGAGCATCCATAAATCCTTTGGGATCATGTTTTCTTTTGCTAGCAAAACCAAGTTTCAGGGAAACTATATGATCACTTAGCACTGCAGTCCAAGTTGAAGTTGGAATGAGAAATAATCCAAGTTTCAAAGGGAATTTGGGCCAACCTTTTCTTTTGGGGCCAACAAGTTTCTTGTAAACCCCTTCGGTAACAATCTAGAAAGATACCTCTTCAATAACCAATATGTCAGGAACAATCTTGGGAATCATATGAACAATGTTGCCACCCCAAATTCTAATATATGAAAAAGACTCGCCAACATACCATTCACCCATTGTAGCAATAAAGGCCTTGGATTCAGCTGAAAAGGTGCAAGCTTCCTTTTTAAAGATTCAAAAATAAATGCTGTCGAGGAAGTGTTCACAAATATCATAGAACCTGGTTGCATAATTAGTACCCCGCAATTCTAAATAGTAAATAGGAACCGAAGGGGCTGGTAAAGTCCAGTTCAATCCCAAATTGGGATATTGGAAGTCAGTACAGAATACGTCAATGATGAAGGATGAAAAGAAGAAATTGGGTTTCTTCTAGTCAGTGGCCTTTTGATAATCTCGGATAGTCATTTTAAGCTCTAGCGACAAGATAGAATCCCATGGGAAATATTCACCAGTATTTAGGACGTGATGAGCTATCAGAGCCCATTCGGATTTAAAAATAGAGCAATTGGGAAGACCATAAAGTCTACATAACATAGCCGCTAGTAAAGAATAGGGTTCTCTAAACCAGGTGACAGGATAAAGGTCATCTTTCCTCTGCAAAAAATTACTAGGTTCATTCATCCAAGACTTTAACATTTCATCAAATTTGAACCTGGTCTTAGAGGCTTGGGAAAATTTAGTGTTGAGGGTTTTTCTAGACGGTTTAAGACCATAGGCTCTAATAAATACCTCGGGATGGAATCTAGCTAGTTGTGACCCTGCACTATCATTGAAGGAATGGTATTGAGGGTTTGTGTCTTCCACGATCCATTTGACTACGTCATTATAAGGAATGATGGCAGGTCTGGCAGCTATGTCATGGAGTCCAGAATCCCTAATTCTTTGGTAGGACGAATGGTTATTCTGTATGTCTGAGAGGCCGTCATTTTAAAAATTGAGTACACCCTATGCCATTCAATTTAATAAGTTTCAGTGATTCTACCACTGGTGTCTGAGAAAATACCAAAGTTTGGGTCCTTGATCAGTATGTCCTTTTGAAGGATTTTGCAGTGGGTAATTTGAGCCATTTTTAAATTGAAACACTCTTTTTAAGCGCGTAAGAAAGAAATAAAAACTAATTCAAACAAATCTATAGTAAAATATTGAGCTAAGAAATGAATAAGAAACAAATCTGAGATCGATCGAGACTGTTTAAATGTTCTCTAGTAAAATTCACATTGAGAAACCACGCAACACAGTAATTCAAAATAGTAAAAATGGTAAACAAAATATAACAAACTTGCCTATATATAGATCTTCCGCGGGTAAAATTAAGACCGTAGGATTAAAATGAATGGACAATTGGGATTAAAACTTGCGGGGTATGGGATCAAAATGCAAATTCAAAAATTTATTCATCATCCCACAACCCGTATTCTGCAATTGTGGGATGTAGGATTACAAAATATCCAAATTTTATTTAACCCTTCCCGCAAATTGCGGGTTACGGGTTATGGGAACATGCAACGAAAAATTATAAATCAAATTGCTTCCCGCAATCCACAATCCTGCAATTTCAAAGGATGCAGGTTGTAGGATGAACAACTGCACTCATAAAAATACTTCTACTTCCACATCCTACATTTCGGGTTGCGGGATGCGGGATGGAAAACTCACAAATATTAAACTTCAAGATCCCACAATCCACATTGCAGGTTGTGGGATGCAGGATACTGGATGGACATAGTTTTTTTGGAAAAGATAGTCTTTTGCAAACCACGAAAAGCACACAAAACATGCATAAATTTCAGAAATCTAACTAAGTCAAATCATAGAAACCATGATAAAAGTTATGGGGACCCCAAAACTACTTAAGGATTTGATGAAAGTTACCTTTGCATGCAAAATTGGGGCTTCCATGTTTTAGATAAAACATGGGATCTATTGTTCCTACAACAAATGGCGACTGGCTGGAATGAACCAATTATCTCTGTAAAACAAGAACTCTATCACATAGAAAAACATGTCAGTACATAAATACTTCAACCCGAGACTGGAGAAAATGTTTATATAGAAATGTGACCAACAGACAGAATTATGAAAATGATTAGTACATTCTCATCCATGATCAATTTAAATATGATGCAAAGTTTATTAAGGAGGCATGAAGGATAATAGAATCTCTCACTGTCAGGAAAGCATTTGCACATAGTTTAAGTTTGACCTAGAATCAAACCTAAGAATACTCTAGATCTCGAAACATAGGTCACCAATATTTTTTATTTATTTAAAGAATTTATTGACACAAGACCATTGCCCCATTTGGTGATCAGTGACACTCACAAACTTGATCTGGAAACTAAACAAGATAGCTCAGTAAGGAGACCTCTTATCTTCAAGCTGTAAAATTGAAAGAAACTATCATGTTCTTAGAACCATCTAATGATAATTTCATTCCAAAATCAAATATATGATCATGGCAGGGTTGGCTTGTGATAAGACCCCCTTGTCCTTATGTACAATAGTTGTCTTACAAAAACAACAAGAATTTATTTGCATATAAATTGCAAGACACTACCATGGCTTGGTATCCACATAATGGTAGTGCTACTTACCGATGCTTTGCAGATCATGAATGAATCGACCTGTGATAGGATCTTCCATCTTTCAGAAAAAATCAAATCCATTCCCCCAGTTATATGGTGAAGATGTCATTCCACTAAGCATCTATGAACCTAATGGGCTGGCTCGTGATGATACCCCCCATCTTGCAATCCATAATAAAATTATTTTTTCTGTGTTACTATGATAGAATCTAGAATAGATAAGGCCGACCAAGTTATAAAGGTACGTTGTAGTGCACTAATGAGACCCAAGAAAAGAATAACCAATTACTTTCATGACCTCCATCACATGAATAAATCATATGTAAAGATACTCACCAGGATAAAAATGTATTAATCTAGAATCCTGCAATTATCGGTTTCCATTCATATATAAAACAAATCCTGAAACGGGTTAGAAAAGGTTGAAATTGACAATGTATTAAGGTTCAGAGTGCTGCAATCTTAAGAGAAACCGATTATCTTCCATTACCAAATGTGCAGATATTATTAAAAGCATACTAATATCAGGTAAACACTCAGAACAATGAAAACATAGAAATAACACACCAAACCTATGTACATGACTCATGAAAATTTTCATAATAAATACTTTTTAAGCAGAGAAACATTCACTGGGTAGGTGTCAATGAATCCTTCTAGTGTCTGTAACCAAACAATGCTAGGACCAATCTTTTCTGTAACAATGAGAGGTCCCAACCAAAGGAATTGAAACTTGGTATAATCCTTATTGTCTTTATGCTTCTTATCCCACCTCAATACCAAATCTCCTATTGAAAAATACATGTCAGAAGAAGATTTCTCATGGCACCATTTTTTCACCACTTGTTGGTGTTGATATAATTTATTCTTGGATCTTTCCCTATCTTCTTCTAACTTGATCATAGTATCAATCCTCTACTGAAGTGGGGATGACTCATGTTCTTGGATGGATTGGGATAATTGTAATGAGGGGATGGTGAGATTGGATGGCAAGACGACTTCCTTTCCATAAATTAGATAGTAAGGGGAATTTCCAATGGCTTCCTTTGGGGTGATTCGGTCTGCCCAAAGAGCATTGTAGAGCTGGGTGTGCCAATCCTTGTGATGTGAATCCATTGTCTTTTTTGGAATATTTATCAGGTTTTTGTTGGAGGATTCAGCAAGTCCATTGCCCTGAGGATAATAATTGAAAGAAAATTTGAGCTTGATCCCTTTTTCAAGGGCGTAGCTTGTGAGGTCAATGGATGTGAAGTAAGATGCATTGTCAAAAACGAGATATTCAGGGGTGCCTAAACTAGCGACTATTTGACTTTCAAGAAAGGATATTACTTGGTTTGTATTGCATAGTCTAAGAGGAACTGCCTCAACCCACATGGTAAAATAATCAGTGGCTATTAAGATGTACTTGTGTTGCAGGGAAGAAACAGGGTTGATGGGTTTGAAAAAATGCAGTCCCCATTGCTGAAATGGAAACTGCATTCATAGTGGTTGCAAAGGGAAGGCATGTTTTCTTACTTTGCCAGCACATTTTTGGCAAGGCTTACATTTCTGGACATAGGCATGAGCATCTATGAATAAGGTAGGCCAACAATATCCTGCTCTAATGATTTTGTGAGCTATTGTCTCTCCTAAGAAATGCCCACCTCCAGGTCCTGCATGAAATTGGAAAAGGATATCATCAGCTTGATCCTTTTCTAAACATCTGAGAAAAAATCCATAGTGGTTTTTCCTAAATAGAACATTATCAATAAATTGATAGAGATCTGACTTTAACCTTAATGCTCTACATTTTTTAGATTCAAGGGTTTTAGGGGCAAACCATTATTTAGAAAAAAACTTGATGTGATCATACCATTAAGATGTTGTAGTTTCAATTGCATTGATAGAACCTGTGGGTATAGCTTCCTCCTGGTCCCATTTGGTTTGTTGATCTTCAGGATCATTGGATTGGGTATAGAGTAGACACAGACCTTATCCTTTGACAATATTCACTGGCTTGATCTCCAAATCATATTCCTGTAATGTCGTCATCCAGTGAGCCCTCTTCTCACCTAATTCCTTCTGAATGAGAACATTTCAAATAGCCGCGTACGGGACAATCACCTTAGTATTTGATTTCAACATGTATGGCCTATAATGTTTTACCAATTTATAAATAGTGTAGGCCTCTTTATCAACATGGGAATAATTGATTTCGGCTCCTTTAAACATTGATCTCATAAAAGATATGGGGATCTCAGTGTCCTCATGAATCTTCTATGTCAAGATAGCTACGTAATAAAAGTCAGTAGCAAAAGTATAAAGTACAAAATATTTGCTCAAATATGGAGACATCAAAGTGGGTGCTTCTACAATGGCTCTTCTGATTTCAAAAAAGGCATTCCTATGTTCTTCAGACCATTTAAACAATACATATTTCTTAACTAAATATTGCAAGCGTTTAACAACTTGGGAAAAATTTGGTACAAACTTGTGAACAAAATTGATCTTACCCAAGAAGGACTGCATTTCTTTTCGGGAACTAGGGAGGCCAATATTTGAGATTGCTTCAGTGTGTTCTGGATCAATAATCATGCCTCTCTTGGAGACAATAAAACCTAAAATATTACCTTCAGTGACTCTGAAGATAGACTTCTTGGGATTAAGGGAAATCCCATATTTCCTCCAACGTTCGAACACCTATTTCAAAGCAGACAAATGTTCATGTTTTTTTAGAATAAATTGTGATATCATATAAATATACAACGAAATAATTATGAATTAACCCCCTGGAAGCTATATCCATATCTCTCTGGAACGTAGCTCCTGCATTTATCAGCTCGAATGGCATTCGCTTGTAAGCAAATGTTCCCGAAGGAGTTCGAAAAGTTGTTTTAAGATGGTCATTGGGGGAAACTAGGACTTGGTTATACCCTGAGAAGCCTTCAAGGATTGAGAACATCTCAGACCCGACTACCTTCTGCAAAATATGCTCCATAGGAGAAACAAAAAAAAATTTCCTTCTTGGAAGCTCTGTTCAAGTTCCTAAAGTCAACACAGAGCCTGATTTCCCCATTCTTCTTCCGAACGTGTATCAAGTTGGAAATCCATGATGTGTGTCTAACATGGAATATGATTCTTTCTGCTAGTAACTTATCAAGTTCTTTCTTGACAAAAGGTTCCAGGCTAGGATGCATCTTCCTTAGCTTCTGTTGATATGGTTTCACTTTAGGTTTCATCGGGATATTATGGTGCATGATGTTGGTATCAAAAGTTCTGAGTTTGTCATACATCCAGGAAAAGATGTCTTTGAATTCCTTGCAGAACTTGATAAATCATCTCCTTTCTTCATGGGAATAATGAACTCCAAGGTTGATGAAGTGGGGATTTTGTTGAGTTCCCAGATTGATAGATTAATAATTTAGGGATGAGCTCCGAGTGTTTCAATTGGTCGTCTACCTGAAATTGTCTTGTAGATCATAAAACTTTTCCAAGTTGATTACTGACTTCGAAATAATATTTGAAGGATCATACAAGTATTTTTCATGTTCAACCTCATCAATAGCCAAGCCTTGAAAGGTGTCCTGGGCCTAAAGAAAGTCGAGTATCTGATGATCATCATTGAATACTTTCCAATTCGTGACATTGTCTGGAATGAAAGGCCTATACATCAGCTCAATTGAAAATTTTTATGGAGATAAACCTTCAGGAGGGATCATCCTAGATGCAGTATTGGCCAAAATATTATCATCAAAATTCTATGATCTAGAGACCGATTTGATATTGAATGCTAGAAAAGAGTTAGTAAGGTCTCTGACCAACTTCTGATAATTGATCAAACGAGGAGATAGGAAATGTAATAGGTTTCTCACCTACTTTACTATAATCTCAGAATCTCCTACGCATTCAATTACCATTGCACCCATGTCAATGGATTTTCTGAGTCCTTGGACCAGTGCCTTGTACTCAGCTACATTGTTGATGCACTCAAACTCTAGTCTGCATGCAATCATGGTTTTGGTCCTATTTGGATCAATGAGGACACAACCTGCACCAACTCCATCTTTAGACCTAGAGACATCAAAGAATAAATTCCAAATAAAAGGGTCAATTCTAAAATTAGTATTTACATTATATACATTATGCACAATGGTACCATATAATGGTACATAAGTAAAATAAGTAATTTGGGACCGAATCTATACATTCTTTATTGGTGAAATATCAACAAGAAGATCTCAAAAGAATGTTTCAAATGTGAAGTGTTCAACGTCAGCACTAAAGTAAGAGACAGATTCGTTGGAGCCATTAATATCAGTCACTGTTTGTTTCATGAATGGTTCCCTAATAACCTTGAGTTTATTGGGTTGTCCATTTAGGGGTAACCATAGATGAGACCAATCGATGGCAAAGTAGCCTTTCATCTTCTTAGACCAGTCTCTACTTAACCACATTCCATAAGTTTCTAGGATGTCTGCGATCATGATGTCAATGGTCTGATGAATTCTGGGATTTGCAGACAATCTTAAAATAACATTTCTTAGCCTTCCTACAACTGTAACTTTATGTCTGTCCAACTGAACAATCTGGATGGGGCAAGGTTCCCAAGTAGAATTTAACTTCTTACAGAGAGAAAGAGGCATCACATTTGATGAGTCCCTTGAATCTATCATGCAGTTGTGTACATTCCTGTTGAAGATTGCAAAAGTAAGTAAGAAAGGAGGGATCCCCTTACTTCCAGGATTCTGATTATTTGGTCTAGGAGAAGAGTCAAGGTTATTATTTTGAGTTTCCCTAGGTTTTTTGATGATCATGCTTTTAGGAAGGGAATCTCTTATTGAAGGGATTTTAAGAAGATCAAATAATGAGATATTGGCTTTGAATCTTTTCAAATCCTCAACCAAATTGTACTCACGCTCAGGAATGATAGTATCTTTCTACGGTTGGGATGTACCTTTGTTAGGAACCGATGTTGCAGGTGATGTTTCCTACAGAGGTGGCCCTTTAGATCTGGTGTTACGAGTATGTTGTATATTGAAGACCGTGTCAGGTTCTTCTTCCTCTTCTTCAGAAAAGAAACTTACAGTACTGACCTGTTGGTTCTCTTCTTCTTCTTTTTCTTGGGGTGGTTGTGGATCCTAATTTGTTCGATCATCAAAGGATTTAGGAGTGTCTTGTGTTCTAGCAACCAGAACTTTCAAAACAAAAAAAATATATGTTTTGAAGTGAATCCTTCACTAGGATTGGGAGGTGGTGGATTTTGAGGAGGTTGATTAGGTTGCCTAAAAGGTGGTTTTACAAAACCTCTATTATTGGATTTATTTTCATTATTATTATTTTTCAAATCCACCATCTCATTGGACATTTTTTGTAGAAGCTTCTTCATGTCATTCATATTGAAAGGATCTTGACTTGTACTAGGTGTTTTAGGAAAGCTTTCCACTTTCTTATGGGAAGTGGATGCCTATTCATTTGATGAGTCAGGGTTTTCCTTAAGGCATAATATGTCCATTTCAACTTGTATGGCTTCACAGAAAGCCTTCTGCAAGGTTTCTTTGCGAGCCCTTTTGACCCACATGGCTATATGAGTTGGAAGACCGTTGATATAATATGCTACCAATAATTCCTCAATAGGGAGGATGAGAGCGGGAATTCTGTTTTTCAAATATGAAAACCTTTGGTTGTAATCCTTCACCCTTCTTTCCCTTTGGTATTCATTGAAGAAATATCTATAACTAAATCCTCTAGGGTTTTCTCATCCCCAAATTTCTGAGAACACATCCCATGATGGGATAGAACTGTCTTCTAAGGAAAAATACCATGTAGATTATTTTCCATCAAAAGTATAAGAGAATAGTCTATATACTACATCTTCATGTATTACATTTCTAATCCTAATTGCTTGCATAAAAGTATTAATGTGATCTTCCACAGGGATTTTGTCATATGGGTTATACTTCGGAAGCCACTTCCCAGGGTTTTTAGGTAACCTATGTTGATCACCTAAGACGGACATAGCATCTCCATATAACCACGGCATGTTTGGTCATTCGTCAGCCATGGAAATAAATTCTTCTGATGAGGTGGAAGGCTCGGAATATCATGATTCGTCTGAGTAAGATGAAGAGGAAGGAGGTGAAGGTGGTGGTCCACCTGCTACGATGTTGTGTCGAGCAGTATTCGATTCTCAGAAAAATGAGTCAAGATCTAGTTCAGGGGTCGATGGCTAACTAGAATGATTGTTATGCTCTTTAGTGTTTTGGTCACCTGAATCTTGGTTATCTTGACTGTTAGCCTGGATATTGTTGTTTTGAAGATGCCCCTCAGCAAACTGTTGTCAAAGTTGGGAAATACTATCGAAATTACCTTCCAGTAATTGCTCGACTGCAACGGGCCCTAAGGTAGGTGATACAATGATGTACCTATTTCCAGGAGATATTTGTTCATTCAAAGGGGTAGCAGGGATGGCGTCCAAACTTTATGCGGTTCATTCCCATGACATAGACACCTGAGTGTGACTATAAGTGGCAATTGGGTCTCTTGCTAGAGGAGGCGTTTTGGTATTCTGTTTAGGCATTGTTTGCTTCAAGCCCTCCTTCTAGCACCATTTGTTGAAGCCTCGGATGTGTAGGTTGCTGGAATGGGTTCCTAGGCTCACAACATAGGATGAAAAGCCATCCAAAGGATTTAAATAATCCTATGCAAGTATTATCCTATCCTTGAGCTGCTTGGTTTGGTTAACACCCACAGATACTAAGGCCTCTACTGGCACTTGTGGTTCTTCAGTCCTGAAAGGATATGTTTTCCAATGAAGGAAAACTGAATGGGTAAGGAAGTGAAACAAAAATTTACTCTACTTGTAAAGGAAATGGAAACTAAATCTATACTAATCTAGCAAAGGTGGTCTGGTTTGTTCTCGAATTAACCTGAGATGAAATATTGACAAGTATTTGATCAGATTTAACAGAAATGTAAACAAGATTTATTACTTATCAATTCAATTTACAATCAACAAACAAAAGTTTGAATGATAGTAACTTGAAATTAACACATTCAAGGTTAACCTGTAATCAGTATGTCAGTTGAAACATTAACATATATAATCGAATTTACTATGTAATCATTTGCAGAAATAGATAAATATTTAAATAGAATAAACTCTTTTAAAAATTTATCAGTACATGAATCATTAGCAGAGAGAAATCAAGGCCATAAATAAATGCACTTATTGATGGAAAAAGATTAACAGTAACATTGATCCATCTAAAATGGAAAATCCATCATTTGTCAAGGAAACTTAATCAAATAAAAAAAAAGATTTGAAAGAATAGCATCACTATATTAGGTAAAGTTTGCAAAAAATTACAAAACCTCAAGTAAACATAGTATCTCCAATCTCTTGTCTAGATTTTTCCCTCCTAGAAAATCATCCCCTATTACATGTGAAGTCCACCCTTTAAATAATTATTACAAGGAGTAGATCCCCAACAAACTGGAATCGGGAAAATATAAATAAAACTAATAACCAAGAAAATCCTGCCATCTATTCCAAATTCCTAACAATTCCTCGATGTTGGGATAGTTAGTTGATTCAAACCCAAGTTGAGCATCGCATTTATAATTATCCATTTCATTTTTAGCTAGCTTGTGCGAGATGCAGATGTAAATGTGGATCTTGCCCTCAATATCCAAAGGTTGTTTGATTAGCTGATCCACGTCTCCAATATTGCTGATATGATCGAGTCTCTGAATCCTCTCCTTTGCTTCGTCTCGTCAATGTCCAACCTGCTTGATCATCAGTCTTGGTGACAGGAATTCTCAATGAAACCCACTGTGGGAAAACGTAATGTTTCCATGATACCATCAAAAACATACCACCTTCTTCCACACATGACCTGTGCTTTCTTGATGGAATCTTCAATCATCTCATTCAAACCAAGCCAAGCACGCAAAACATTTTTGACCTTTTTCAACTAAAAACTACTAAGGATGATAATATTTTATGTCTTGTCCTTCATATATATTTTCCAATCCAGAATGTCATCTTAAGCCTTGGAAGATTTCTCTCTCTTTTATACCTAATTCTTAAGGACAACAGACATGTTACCAAAAATGATATGAGTTTCAAAAATATTATCCAGGGTTTGGAACAACTCACTTATCAATTCATGATGCTGCTGATTAGTCTTGATAGCCAATTCCTTGAACTCCTGTTGTGTAAACCTAGAAAACACAAAAGAAGCTACACTTCCAGTTGCATCTTCAGATTCCTTTTCAAGTGAAGCTATCCTCTGTGTAATGATGGCATTTTCAGTCTTCTCATTTTGCAATTCAATCTAGAGGGAAACATTCTTCACCTGTAATTCATTATACTTGTCTTCAAATTCTTTCTCCAAATTTGCCACATGGGTTTTATGATGTCTCTTGACCTCTTCTAGTTCTTCCTTCAGCTTACTTATCTCCTATTGGTATAGAAATTTTCCCCATTAAAATTTTCTTTTGATTCTAGCAGCGTTCATGCGAAAGTACCTAGATGCCATGAGTTCAAGGTTTGTAATTTAAGGAAGGCTGTAGATCATGGCCATCTCATCTTCTATATGCAAAAGATGCTTTAAGGAAAATAATCTTACCCTACGAATATGCAGAGATTGGACTCAATTTGCAAGACACTCTATGACATATTTTTGCATCTTTAGGAACACTTTTAGTTCGCTCTTCTAGAGGAGATTAGGCATTTCTTTGTTGATACTACAGCACAGATCCTTGGATTGTTTCCTATAAATTTAATGTCCTTTGGCCATTACAAAGTTAAAGTAATTCATTGATAGAGAATGTGGAATCTTATATCATAGAGGAAATCGTTGAGGAATCTTCCTTTTACCAGGGAGAATGTACACTCTGGGCGCAGGATCATCAAATTCTTAAAAGAATATTATTTACATAATTAGCAAATGAAGATTCTTGTATGCTGTCACATATTGCTAAAGTGCCACGATAAAGACTACTAAAATATACACGTGTAAGTTTCATATAAATACAAACAAAAGAGACAATGATTATTGATTGCCATAAGTTGAGTTCGTATAAAACCAAGGATATTGAAAATAATGGTAGATGTCATCTCCACATTTAATTATTGGATATTTCACAATATTTCGATGGGATTTATTGAAGAGATAGTGAATCAACTTAGGTTTGAGGAATTTGTGCACCATGTAAAGAATATCATATCTCCGGCATATCGTCAGCAAGATATGTTAGCATCAATGAAATCATGGAGGAGGATAATACTCACAATCTACTATATTTTCAGCTTGACAAATTGCATATTATAAATCATCAAATCAAGGAATAATTTTTGGCAAATCTCGTGCACAACTAGATCTTAATGCAAAACATCATCCCTTTGTGAAGCCGGCCAGTATGTTTCTGCATTATTACCAAAAAAATGGATGGAAAATTTTATCATCTCCAAATTTTGGTCTTGAATTATAAGAAAAAAATATTTGTATCAGATCCACTTCTACAATTTTCCAAGATTGAGCGCCAGTAAAGGGTGTGTGAATGAAGGAATATTATCCACATCGACAACAACAGAGAATGTGTTTGCAAAAATCAAGGAGCAGACTTCTCAGAATAGAGATTGAGTTACCAGATTGCTCAAAGATCAGGAGCTTTTGATTTTCCTTGGATGACCTATATAAAGAGCAGCAAATGGATTGTCAAGGTGGAAGGAGGTTCCAGCCTGAGAGGTTGTATGAGTTTCTGCAGAAGGGTCGAGAGGCTACTCTGTAATTTTTGTTGGAGGCCTGTAATTTAAACAGGATTGTCTATTAGTTTGTGCTAGGTTCTAGTTATCATTATAGCTTGGCTATTTTGCAGTCTTGTTTAGACTGATTTGTACTGTAGATTCATTTATATTGATGTTTTCTCTATGAATTCCTATAATCATATTTAATATCTCAGAATCCATTTTTGGAATGTTTTTCAGAACATGTGTCTTTATGTTAATGTGAGAATGAGTTCTTTGCTCTGCATATTAACAATTTTCTTTGAACCTTGTTAGCTGGAATATTTCACCTCCTGCGGACAACAAAGTGTTCCACTGGTCTGTATGGTTTATATCTAGAACAAATAGAAGACAGAGGTTGAAGACTCTCCCTAGACACCGTAGATACCTGGAATACAATGCTTTGATAGTCACCCTATGTACCTGCAATCATCTCAACATGAAACAGATCAAAGCAACTAGAATATAATCTACTAATCTATGTTAGTGACTAAGGAATCCAACAACATACATGTAAAATCAAATATCAACAATATATGTGGGACAAAAATCAACTTGCATTAAAGAAATATGAATAAGTTTACAACCAAGCCTTAGTGTTGACATGCATCTCCATGAAACCAAGCATTCTCATCCCCATAAGCTATGACTCTATCTCTCTCTATGCTCTCCAATGATATGGACCAAGTGATCAATCCAACAGAATAACAATTCCTTAAGAGTTCTCCCCCTCAACCATGGCCATAATCTTGTGTTTATAAGGCTAGATGGATAGGGTAGGTTGAGAGATTTGTGGGTGAGGTGGCCTCCAAGATCCTAGGATTGGGGATCTCAAGCTCAACATACCCACAATAATAGGGATAAGGGATATCTTGAGGATTATCATCTAGAATCCTTGAGAAGCTTCTCTTTTTCCCTTTTTACCCAGGGTACCGCGTTTCTCCTTTAGTGACAGAGCGGTTCTAGTAATAACCGCTTATGGACTAAGGGCAATAAGTGGTGGCACCTCTTGTGGGAAACAAAGTGTTGAAATATTGTAACTTCGAAGAATATTATATATGTATTTCTTTGTGGTCCCCGATGGTCCTATCGGGAGAACCACTTGTATTACTTTGTACCCCTATGCTCCTAATCGAAAGAACTAATAAGAGTCATGAGGCAGTCCCCTCTAATTGTAAAGGTGGGTCATTAGCACCCCAGTGTGGTTACTTGAGCCTACATGTGTAACTCGAGCCTACATTATTAACTTGAGCCTACATGACAGATGAGTTAACTTAAGTGAACGGATGTATATAAATAGATGTGTGGTGCTCCTCATTTGTGACACACACTCTCACTTGTGTAGCACATTAGTGGAGAAGAGAAGTAGCTGGAGAAGGAGGAGGATCAGGCTTTGATCTCCTTGCTGGTTTTATCTTTTATCTTTTTGGGGCATCTATATTGAGGAATATTTTGCTGGTTTTTTCCCTTTAGGGTTTTCCCAGGATAAATATTTGTGTTCCTTTTGTATGGTTGTTCTTGTCTATCTTTCAGTGATCCTGTTTATATGCTTTTGTTATGAAAAATGAAATGAAATACTGATGTCTTAGCTAAGCATATGAAAATTTAACATGGTATCAGAGCCACCCTGAAAAGAAGACATTGTGCAGCTATAGAATCTAGTTCTTCTTACTTTTTGGTTCTCTCTCCACAATTGATCAGCAAAAGAAGGCTAGGCTGACTCTCCATTGAAGGGCACATCTTTCTGTCAAAGTGGAATTTGATTCCGAGCATTTTCAGTTTTCCGTGTGTGAAATTAGGGCTTCCTGCAGAAGAATAATTTTTGAGTGAGCCCAGCATAGGATTTATCCCCTCATAAAAATCGAATTTTAGAGACTTGGATCAATATTTTTGGTTGGGTGAAACTCCGGGAAAGTCAAACCCTAGTTTGACTCGGAGCTAGAAAAACCCTAAATACTAAAACTGATACGTTTTGGTATATTCACTATATCCCAATATTGGTGAAGGTTCAAGATCTAAAACTATCATATACTAAATATAAAATCCTGATGAACACTGTATCCAAAATTCAGCCTCAGATTCTCTATATTCTAGGAGATATGATCCCTCCATGTTAGGGTTCCAGCCTCTCCCAGAATTCATCCCTAAACAGGACACCTAAGGAAAATTGCTATATATTGGGCTATAGAGGTCCAAATGGAATTCCTGAAGATGTTCCAAAAATATAACGGACTTTAATTTCTGTGGTACAAATTTCAGAACCTGAAGATGAAACAGTGACATGTGGCATTCCATACAAATTCACTATTCTGAACAGTCCTGTAACAGGTCACCTTGGGAAAATGATCGTAAATATAAATTAGTGAAAAAAACTCTGATGAAACCTATGGTGTTGTATCAGGGGCATGCGACGTTACCTTAGTGCACAATTTCAGACACATAGGAGCAGTAATTGCCGAGATATCATAGAAACAGTAATAGGAATTTCTGCAGAAGAAATTGGAAAACTAGGGCTCCCTGTTCCAGGAGCTTCCCTCCAGTATTTTCAGAAAAGGAGTACATTGGACAGCTCCATTTGAAGAGATATATATTTTGAAAAATTAGGATTTCTATAAAAAACCCTAGATCAGCCATCTCCGGAAGCATGATGGACACCTCAAATCAGTAAGATCTAAACTTTTGCTATTTGCATTTGAGGTTCTCATTTCAAAGTGATCTATCACATCAGCTTGATGATAAGCTTGGTGAAGTTGAAAACTTCCAATCATGAAAGTATTTGATCTCTATAAAGAAAATGAATTGGACACCTACATGAGTAGAGAGGTTCTAGTTCTAGAGGGAGATGAGCCTCAAAGCCTTACATGAGAAGAACTTCATCAAGGCCAAGAAGATCACTGTTGATTCAATCATGGATCAACTTGTACCACAAGTGTCTTCCCTAAAGACACCGACGATGTTTGATTTCTTGATCAAGCTATTTGAAGATAAGAACATAATTCAAAAGATGGATCTAAGAAAATAGTTGAAGAATGTGAATATCCAAAATGCATAACATCTTGAAGCAGTAGAAGAAGAAGCAGAGAATGCAGAAGTGGTGATAGCTACCTTGAATGGCCTCCCATGATCACGGGATTCATTCATGCGAGGAATGTGTGATAGAAGAAAGTGATTACTTTCAGTTAAATTTGGGAATAAGAAGAAGCTTGTCTCATAAGAAGAAGAAGAAATATGGGAGCAAATTGAAGATCAAGCTATCACCATTCAAAGAAGATCCCTCAAGCGATGAGGAATATGAAGAACTCAATTCTTAACGAACCTCTTATCCATCTTATCATTTGGATAAGAAATGATGATAAAGCAGAATGATCAAGATGGAGTCTACCCATGAAACAAATAAAATATAAGTATTCAATTTTCATTTCATGATATTGTTTTACATTTGATTATATTCAATTGATGTGTTATGCATGATAGATTGTTTGCATTAATGACTCTATACTACTAATATGCATGTGATGGGTAAGTAGCTCTCCATTGATACTTATCAAACCTATTTGCTGACATATTGGATTAGTCTAGAAAGTTTCTATGAGATATGGATGAATGTTGTATTGGCTAAATAGTTGCATGATGCATAATAATTTTTTGTTATGCATATGATTTATGAAATAGTTCTAACCATGCAACTAGTGCATTTGAATTGTAGGAAAGGTCTTGTACAACCTCCTACAAGAAAAGAAGGATGAGACTTGTTCCAAAGAACAAGTGATGACAATTCAATAAACATGAATCTGAAGCTCCCAGGGTCAGAGACACCATGATGGAAGAAAGAGCTTCAAAGTGTGGTAGATCCACCTCAAAGGATAAAGACTACCATGGGTATGAGAGATAACTCAAGATGAAGAAAACAATGCTATGAAAGAAGCTATGATCAAATAATAACAGTTGATCATGGGGAATGATGTATACAATATGATTTCGAGACATAAAGGAAAGTATGTAGTATCCTCCATATGGATATACAAGAACAAGTGTGTTAGGGTTAACCTTGACTCGGGATTGAGTCAAAGGTGGTTTAGGTTTTGCACATGGTTTGGGCACATGGTTTGTTGTAGCCCATGGTATTGTCCCATGGTATTGCATGTGATTAAGCCTTTATAAGGCTTGAGGAGGCTCCATTGTATATAGGCCTGGAGGTGAGCAGTGGCTAGTTCCTTTGGCCTGGATGGTTGGTTTTTGCCATGTAATGAAGATCTTCATTGGTGATGGTTTTCCCCGCAAGGGGTTTCCAGGGTATATTGTGTGTCTAACTTGAATGTTGCTTGCAATGCTTTATTTTCTCACATATTGTTATTTAATGATGCTCGTTTTAACCTAACAGCTGGTATCAGAGCCATGGTTTGGGTTGGTTATGCTTGTTGGTGTTTCTATGTGCCTGTGCTATGGAAAATATTGCGTATGGAAGTAAGAATGACATGATGAAAAGGTGGTAGCACAGAGATTTGAAAAACATTTATTGTGTGTGGTAGCACATAGATTTGAAAAACATTTATTGTATCGAGTTTTTTGAATCAAATTGTGGGGTGCATGTTCAGTGGTACCCGACACCCTAGCAATAATTTTTTGGTCCATGTGAAACTTAGCCATAGGCAAGTTTGGATTTCTTTGGATGCTAAAAGCACAAGGTATCCCTCTTATACACAGAGAAGGGATGTTGCATCAAGTGTGGAATGAACCACTAGGTAGGTACGAGGGTGGCAGATGTACTCATAGCCTAGCTTGATGTGAATCGGAGAGGTTGAGTCTTCGATTGCAGGAGAAATGTGAGATGGTTTAATCTCGGTTTTGGGACCAAGATTGATGAGCCATGTATGTGAAGAGAATTCCTAGAGAACTGGCGGTTACAGCGGCCGATGACCCATGTAATCCGGTAGATGGATTTTTCTTTATATGGACATCAATGACAGAGTTTGGATGTAGGTACAAAGGGAGCATGAAAAAATATGAGCAAGTAAGCGAGCATGGAAAGCGAGAGGATGAAGCAAGGGATGGTGATGGTGTAGTCACCATGAAGGCACATGAAAAAAAATGTAATGGAGCAGTTTGCATGTAAATGGGCATATGGCTGTAAGACTTGGTAAGGCATGCATACCCCTGGTAACTCACCGGTACAGTCGGGAGATAGACCTAGGTGATAGGGGGGTGTATGTAAGATTCCTCGGTAAATATTTGAGGGGAGTTGGTGATTACTCCAAGTCAAGTTTAAAGGGGGGATTGTTACAATTAACCTTGACTCGGGATTGAGTCAAAGGTGGTTTAGGTTTTGCACATGGTTTGGGCACATGGTTTGTTGTAGCCCATGGTATTGTCCCATGGTATTGCATGTGATTAATCCTTTATAAGGCTTGAGGAGGCTCCATTGTACATAGGCCTGGAGGTGAGAAGTGGCTAGCTCCTTTGGCCTGGATGGCCGTTTATGGCCATGTAATGAAGATCTTCATTGGTGCTGGTTTTCCCCGCATGGGGTTTCTAGGGTATATTGTGTGTCTATCTTGAATGTTGCTTGCAATGCTTTATTTTCTCGCATATTGTTATTTAATGATGCTCGTTTTAACCTAAAAAAGTGTACAAAGCAAGGTTCATGATTTTCCTCAGAAATAATAGACTATGACATGACATACTCTATTGACCAGTATATATCAAGCATAGAACCACCTATACAGAATGAAGAAGGAAGATAATACTCCACTTCAGGGGGAGTGACTACAGAAGATATCTGAGTTCGACACGGTACGACATGATGGACAGCTTCCTGATGGATCGAGACTTTTGGGTTCCAACCTTCAAATTTGAATGCAGAAACTAGGATATTTTGATGATCTGACAAGATGAACTCATGGAAGATGTTATGATAAAATAATACTAGAATGATGTTTGGGATATAGTAATCAAACCAAAAAGCAAGAATGTGGTATCTTACAAATGGATTTGCAAGATAAAATATGTCACTAATAGAAGTAAGGAAGACTTGTGGCTAGAGGTTTCTATAAGAAAGAGGGAATTAATTCTGAAGAGACACTTACTCCAGGAATCAAGGTACACTTCCTTCAGAACTATGATGGTAGTTGCTTCCATGATGAAGTAAAGACAATCCTTCCTTAATGGTATGATTGGGGAAGAGTTTTACATTGAAAGGATTTGAAGTTGAAGACAGATGGACTCATATATGTAAGTTGAAGAAGGCCCTCTATGGCATGAAGCAAGCTCCGAGAGCTTGGTATGGAAGGATAGACAGTTTCCTGTCAATTATGGGCTTTACCAAGAGTAAAGCTGATCCTAACCTTTATCTCAAGGTTGTAGAAGATGAACATGTCATCTTATTATTATATGTGGATGACTTATCCTTGACAAGGAAGGATAAATAGATCATGGAAAGCAAGAAGAAACTAGCAGAAGAATTTGAGATGAAAGACCTTGGGTTAATGCACTATTTCCTAGGTCTAGAAATATGACAAAGTTTAGAAGAAATATTTCTCAACCAAGGAAAGTATGCGGTAGAGATATTGAAGAGATTCAATATGTTGGAATGAAAATCCATGGCCATACCCATGGAATCCAACCTGAAGCTGTTAGCTGATGACTCATCAGAGTTAGTGGATGTGACTCATTATAGACAGATCATTGGGTCATTAATGTACTGAACAAATTCTAGACCAGACATTTGTTTTGCTGTGAACACCTTAATTCAATATCTTGTTCAACCAAGACGGGTTCACCTAGTAACCGCAAAACATGTGATGAGATATCTGAAAGGGGCTATAGACTTTAGTCTATACTATGATGGTAGCCATGAGTATAGATTGTATGGCTACATAGATGCAAATTGGGCTGGAAGTATCTCAGACAGGAAAACCACATTACGTAGATGCTTTTGTTTGGGGTCTGCTATGAGTTCATGGTTTAGTAGGAAATAGTCCAGTGTTTCTCGTAGCACGACTGAAGAAAAATACATAGTAGATTGATCTGGTAAGTTGTGAAGTCATATGGCTTCAGAAGCTGATATCAGGTCTCTTTGACCTGAAGATGGATACTACAATGATTCTATGTGATAACTAGATTTGTGATGACAGAGAACCCTATGTTCCAATTGTAACACATAAAAAATTTGGTATTTCTACATACGAGATAAGATGTAGATGATGATGCTTTTAGTATTTATATATTGAAGATATAGATGATGATGCTTTCAGTATTCACATACTGGAGATACATATGGTGATAATTTAGTATTCACATACTGAAGATGTAGATGATGATGGTTTGAATGATGAAGCCTCTATCTCGGGTAAAGTTCGAACACTTTCAAGACAAGCTTGGTGTTGTTCGAAAAGACCTTCCTCGAAAGGGGGAGTAGTGATGTTGTAGTGGGATTGTATCATCCCTGGGCACTTGCCCTAAAGTGATCCGGAGACCTCGGTCCTTGAGAATGAAGAGGGATTGTATCATCTTGGGACATCTGTCCAAAATAGATCTGGTGACTTTGGTCTTCATGAATGTGGTGGGATTGCATCATCCCTAAACTTTGGTTCAAAATGTATCTGGAGGTCTCGGCCCCCGTGAATGTGGTGGGATTGCATCATCCCTAAACTTTGGTTCAAAATGTATCCAGAGGTCTCGGCCCTCGTGAATGTGGTAGGATTTCATCATCCCTGAACTTTGGTTCAAAATGTATCTAGAGGTATCGACCCCCGTGAAAGTGGTGGATTGCATCATCCCTGAACCTCAGTTCAAAATGTATCCGGAGGTCTCGACCCCCATGAAAGTGGTAGGATTGCATCATCCCTGAAATTCAGTTCAAAATGTATCTGGAGGTCTCGACCCCCGTGAAAGTGGTGGATTGCATCGTCCTTGAACCTCGGTTCAAAATGTATCCAGAGATCTCGGTCCCTGTGAATGTGGTAGGATTATATCATCCTTGAACTTTGGTTCAGAATGGATCCGGTGACTTCGGTACTCGAGAACATGGGTTGATCCCGTAATTCCTAGAGGAAGGATTGTATGAGTTCCACATATGTGTTGATCTCGTAATTCCAAAAGGAAGGATCATTGAATTGATTCCATAATTCCAATAGGAAGGATTGTCGGAGTTCCATAGATGTGTTGATCCCGTAATTCCAATAGGAAGGATTGTCTGAGTTCCACATCTGTGTTGATCCCATAATTCTAAAAGGAAGGATCGTTAGTAACTCCGTAAAGACCTAAATCCCATAATTTCAAAAGGAAGGATCATTGAATTGATCCCGTAATTCCAATAGGAAGGATTGTCTAAGTTCCACAGATGTGTTGATCCCATAATTCCAATAGGAAGGATTGTCTGAGTTCCACAAATGTGTTGATCCCATAATTTTGAAAGGAAGGATCATTAGTATCTCCGTAAAGACCTAAATCCCATAATTCCAAAAGGAAGGATCGTTAGTAACTCCGTAAATACCTAAATCCCATAATTCCGAAAGGAAGGATCATTGGTAACTCCGTAAAGACCTAAATCCCGTAATTCCAAAAGGAAGGATCATGTTGATGTTTTGATGATGTTGATGTTTTTATGATGATGATGATGTTTCTGATCGAAAGATCAGATGTTGCTGATGATGATCATGTTCTCTGATCAAAAGATAAAAAGTTGCTGATGATGATGATGTTCTCTGATTGAAAGATCAGAATATGATGATGATGTTGTTACTGATGATGATGATGTTCTTTGATTGAAAGATTAGAATATGATGATGATGTTGTTGCCGACGATGATGATGTTCTATGATCGAAATATCAGAATATGATGATGATGATGTTTCTCTGATCGAAATATTAGAAGTTACTGATGATGATGCTCTCTGATCGAAAGATCAGAATATGACGATGATGATGTTTTCTAATCGAAAGATTAGAAGTTGCTTATGATTATGATGTTGCTGCTGATGATGATGTTTTCTGATCAAAAGATCAGAATGCGATGATGATGATGATGTCTCTGATCAAAAGATCAGAATGTGATGATGATGATGCCCTATTATCAAAGTATGATGATGATGACGTACTGATCGAAAGATCTGAATATGATGATGATTTGATGTTAGAGTATGATGATGTTCAGTTGATGATGGTTCTGATCGAAAGATCAGAGGTTGATGATAATGATGAGTTTGATTGAAATATCATAGTATAATGATGATGTTGTTGCTGATCGAAAGGCCAAAGTGATGAAGATGATGTTGCTAATCGAAAGGTCAAAGTGTTGAAGATGATGTTGCTGATCAAAAGGTCAAAGTGCTGAATATGTTGCTGATCAAAAGGTCAAAGTGTTGAAGATGTTGCTACTGATTGAAGAGTCAAGATGCTGCTGATCGAAGCTGTCAAAATACTGATGATGCTGAAGACTAAATATTGAAGATGAAGGCTACATGATGTTGAAAAGCTTCCAATGATTTATAGATGTATCACCCTGATGATGTTGATGATGTCCTCTATCTCTCTCCTATTATTTTTGTTGTTAATGTTGTTATAGAATACCCTTCTCATTAAGGGGGAGTGTTGAAATATTGTAACTTTGAAGAATATTCTATATGTATTTCTTTGTGGTCCTTGATGGTCCTACTGGGAGAACCACTTGTATTACTTTGTACCTCGATGATCCTAATCGGAAGAACTAATAAGAGTCATGAGGAAGTCCCCTCTAATTGTAAAGGTGGGTCATTAGCACCCCAGTGTGGTTACTTGAGCCTACATGTGTAAATCAAGCCTACATGATTAACTCAAGCCTACATGACAGATGAGTTAACTTAAGTGAACGTATGTATATAAATAGTGCCATGTCCCCATCCCTCAGACCGACGAAGAGGACGCGACGAACATCAAACACGACCGGGAAAACCGCCCCATGAACATAATCAAAAGAAATCAACGCTGGAATTAAAACTTACAGGATGCATATTAAGATGCCTAAGCATACAAATTTTTTTGAATCCTCAATCATACAGTGGAAGCAACACACATACATTTCCAGCATAAACATGTTCATCATAATTAATCAATTGACATCAATATATAATTGCAAAGATGAAATATAGACAGTAGGCTTATCTTTTGGTGAAGAATCCCGCAACCAGCTATGTCGCTGCAACGTTCCACCCAACCACAGGCCAGCTTGCTCATTGATCTCTCAGCAATGCTACCACCCCCGAGCTGGGCATGATTCCTATGGAATAAGGGTAAGTTACAGGCTTGCACATCGCCAAGGGGACACGAAACAGCCAAACCAACACTGTTGGGTTTATCAGGCCATCAACAGATCGGCCAAGCCAGCACAGTCCAAGGTTCAACCACTGCATACCAGCAGCCAAACAATCCCTTCACTGCTCTGAGAAGAAGTAAAACAACTGGGGACAGCCCCAAACTGTGGATGAACACAGCTCAAGTCCAACGAACAGCACGGAGTTGTTCTTGGCCCTAATGTGGCCAAAACAACTCAGCAACAACACCCCAAACCAGGGAAACAACTGCAGCCCAATCAACCAGCAAATAATGGCAACAATTCACAGCCCATAGTGAACAGGAAACAACACTCCCAGCATAACCACGGGAGACTCAGCCAACAACTGTGGCAATCAACAACCACAACCCACAATGCCAGCGATGGCAGCTATACATAGTCCCAGACAGCAGGGAAACTCACACGCGGACCATTGTAGAAAACAACTCAATTAGAATGCATAGCGGCCCAAATGTAATTGGACACGACAGCCATCCGAAAACGTGGGGAAGACAACAACCCCAAAACAAAGGCAGTGAGCACGGCTCTCACATGGGAAATCAACCTCAACGGTCTGTGCGTGAGGGAAAAGCTTGCACCCAACAGCAAAATACATGGGAAAAACATACCCGATTTTTGCGTGAGGATTCCAGCCTATGCGTGAGGGGAAACAGCCTCACCTCTACGCATGAATCAACAGGCCATCGGGAGAATGAACAGACCTTTGCAGGAGGAGATGAACAGACCTCTGCTCCTCGTGAGGAGGACGAACAGGCAGGAGAGAATGGAGTCGTGGGTGGAGTGTGGGTGTGGGTATGGGACTGACAGCCCTGCCACCCCACTCTCAAAGGCAATAATTGCCCTCAACCACTCAGCCATAACTCCTCAACCACCAGCTGAAGCATTAAAGAGGTTGACAAGGTTGGATGAGACAAGGAAAAGTGACCAATCAAACAAAGGTGGAAAAACACACAAGGTGGTAACATATGGTTTTTTTCCCCATAACCAAGGTTTGACATCCCCCACCCCTTATCCTTCGGAATCATGCCCTTTTCATTCAACGTTGCACTATCATAGATGGTTGTGGTTTTAGTTTTAATTGATGTGCATATTTACATGATGCCATATTATAATGTGCCAGATAGCACAATAAACCATAGGCAACTATCCCCATTGCCAAAACACACACACAATGAAATCGATGGTGGGGCTTTTTCCTTTAGCTCCTCACCAAGATTAATTACAATATATACATCATGCAAACGGGGTCAAAATCGGGGACATTACATTCCCCTCCCCCTTGGAGTAACACCGTCCTCGGTGTTCCATTACATATATACAATACATATACGATTGCACATCAAAATTTCAAAGTTGTAGATCTGTCCCACGTTCAATCATTTACTTTGAACGTTCAAGACCAAGCCTCTCAGCTTCCATGGACTTTTCCTACTAGTTTACAGCTTCCAGCTGATTCCCGAAGTCTAGGAACCTTGCGGCTATTTCCTTCATCATGTTCCCTCATTGGGCAGTCTCGGCATAGATGATGTCCTCTGCATATCCAACATCTCACTGGCTGCTTCATCTTTACCTGCTCAATTTCCTTTGGGTCTTCATGCCTGGACCATTTCTTATCGGGTCGCTTGGACAATTGTCCCATTGCTGATCCACCTTCCTTTCCTTTGCCGATTGCTCCCAGAAGGCTTTTCACCTCCCTTTGCAAACTAATAGAGTCTTGCAAAATCTGGTGGTTTATTTCACTCTACCTTCTTTGTATCTTGAGCATCTCCCCAAGATTCTCTTGGGTCTTGGCAATCATTTGAAGGAGACTTCCAGCTAAGTCCAGAAACTTTTGATCTGCTTCCATGATCAATGTGCACCACCTGGTTTCACTTTTCTCACTTGTGAAATGCACCATTGAAATTTTATCAGACCAAGCATAATATAGGCATCAAAATCAATTAGTTAATTACCCAATTGGCATGACAGTCCAAGCCTCATCAAGTAGACTTTCATATTTTTCATGCCTTCCCCCAACAGGCACATGAGCTCATTCATGTCCATTCCTGGGCAAGGAATTGACTATTCCAGCATTCACAAATTCACTTTAAGCAAATACACACATTCCATTTCAATCATACATGCATTAAACAATCCTTTGTTTTCACAATGCATA
>LPNX010564410.1:33164-94378 GCA_001517045.1 Pseudotsuga menziesii | reverse complement strand
ATATATATATATATATATATCAGTGAGCCAATAATCTATCTATATAATGTGACATCTATTATTTATGAAGATTCATCATTTAGTAGCTTTAGGTTTGTCACCATCGAAGTTGTAATTTATTTTCAATCTAACATCCCAAATCTCTTCAAAATATTCACTGTGTATTTTCCTTGGTTTAGTAAAATATCATCAGGAAACTACCATAATTCAACACCTAGGGAATAGTGCATTGTGCCAAGGTCTTTCATCTCAAACTTCGCTACAAGTTTCATCTTACATTCACTAATGATCTTCTCCTTTCCTATTAGAAATAGGTCATCTACATACCATAGTAATACATGGTCCCATCATTCTCAACATTATAGTAAAGGTTGTTAGTTTTTCAACATTAAGTTAGCATTATATTAGGATCTTTACTGAGAGAATAACAAGTACAGTAAAACACAAGCACATCAAAAGAGACAAGAGACACAAAGAGTTTTTCTCAGGGAAACCATAAAGGAGAAAACCCCGCAACTTCGTTAGAGATAGAATCAGCACCAAAATAGTAAGAGATCTCCCGAAAACAGCAGTAGTCTTCTTCTTCTGTCTAGTCCCTGTATTTCCTTCTTCACTAGTGCGCCACACTTGAGAGAGTGAATGATGTGATGTACAAGTGATAAATAGAGAGACTCTCACTGTCTATTTATATTCTTCTGTTCACTTGAAGTGCATTTTCACACGTAGGCTCGACCTAACAATTACTTACCCGAGCCTACACCTTAATTAGTGTATAATAACTCAAGTGCCCTGAAACTATGGGGACTTACCTAATGACTTGACATGACTTGTTTACATTATTAATCTTCCCGATCGGGACATCGAGGCATGATCACATGACTCAAATACATAATAGAAACATCCTGGAATAAACATCGGGTTACAATACATAAGATACATAGAAGAATACATTCCGAAGTTACATATACATCAACACTCCCTCTTAACTAGGAAGGTATTCTTTTGACACAGTTTTCAGCACTGGTCTTCTTCTCTGTATCAGCTGGATAATCTCGTCTTCAAGTCATCTTCATCTTCAATTCATCTTTGTCTTCAAGTCATCTTTGGATATGGATCATCTCTCAATCTGGATCATCATGGAACATCATCACTGGATCTGGATCATCATCACTGGACAAGATCTGGATCATCACTCGATCTGGATCAATACTGTTGGATCATCATTACTGGATCTGGATCATCACTCGATCTGGATCAACACTGGTGCTATCTCAAGATTCTTCTCATCATAGGAAGTTCTACAGAGCCAGCCCTTTTTCATGCTGGTTGTAGGCCTACCCATCATGTAGGTCTTCGCCCAGCACTTACATCTGACCTGCTCGTCAGAAAGGCACGCCCAACACTTATATCTGATCATATAGGAACCAATCCTATAATCACATCAGAAAGGCCCAGCACTCACATTCACCAGCATGATAGGACATCACATCACTAACATCTGTGAAAAGGCTCAGCACTTACATCTGACCTACTCGTCAGAAAGGCACAACCATCCAGGGGAACACATATGACCAAACTGATGGAAGACTCCCATCCCGACAGGAACACATCCTATCACAGTGATGAGAGATTTCAGCACTTACATCTGACCTACTCGTTAGAAGGGCACAACCATCCAGGGGAACACATCTGACCACACTGATGGAAGACTCCCATCTAGATAGGAACACATCCTATCACAGTGATGAGAGATTTCAGCACTTACATCTGAGCACGTGGGAACACATCCCTCAGTCGCTCCAGAAAGGATCTGCACTTACATCCATCCAGGGGAACACATCCGACCACACTGATGGAAGGGCTTGCACTCACATCTGATCCTACGAGAACACATCCCAGCAGTGATATCATAATGGCCCCCAGTCCTCGATTGAGATACCTGGTAACTGACCAGGCACCTCCATTCTCCTAGAGAATGGCAGTTGCCCTTACATCTGACCTGCTCGTCAAAATGGCCAACACTCACATCTTCCATGGAAGGAACTAAATCCTTTATCCATGAACAGAATGGTTCAGCCCTTACATCTGATCAAGTGGGAACACATCCCTCTATCACATCAGAATGGCTACTCAGTCCTACACTGAGTGATCCTGGTAACTGACCAGGTGCCTCCATTCCTAGAATGGAAGTTTCCTTTACATCTGTCCTCCTCGACAGAATGGCCAGCACTCATATCTGACATGGAAGGAAGCAACCCTATCACCATGACAGAATGGCTCAGCCCTTACATCTGACCATGGAAGGATCCAATCCTCTCACCATGTCAGAATGGCTATGAATCTCAGCACTCATATCAGTCATGGAAGGACCAATCCTCTCACCATGACGGAATGGCTCAGCCCTTACATCTGAACATGGAAGGAACCAATCCTCTCACCATGTCAGAATGGCTATGGGTCTCATCACTTTCTCTGGGAGGAATCCTCGATCTAGAGAACACCAAGTCTCTCTCTGAAGTACTTGAACTTCAGCCAAGCCAATGGCTTTGTCAATACATCAGCTATCTGTTCCTTCGTTGCAACATACAGGAGTTTCACTGCTCCTCTTTGCATCATATCCCTGATATAGTGATACTTGATCTCGATATGCTTTGACTTGTCATGGAACACTGGATTCTCTGACAACTTCACACAACTCTGGTTGTCACAATGTATACAAGTAGCGTCCAACTGGAGATCAAATATATCAGACAGTAGCTTCTGTATCCATACTACCTCACAACTAGCTGAACAAGATGTGACATACTCTGCTTCAGCTATACTCAGTGCCACACAGGACTTCTTCCTGCTAAACCAAGAGATCACACCTGATCCCATACTGAAGCAACATCCCGAAGTACTCTTCCTGTCGATGGCACTGCCTGCCCAATCTGAATCAACATAACCTTCTAGGTTAATATTTTGATTCGCATCATACTTGAGCCCATAATCAATTGTACCCTTCAGGTACCTTAGAATATGCTTTGCAGCAGTCAAGTGAACACTTCTTGGATCTGTCAGGTACTGGCTCAAGGTGTTCACAGCAAAGCAAATGTCTGGTCTCGTGTTCGTCAGGTACATCAATGACCCAATCATCTGACGATACATCGTAGCATCAACCGACTCTGATGAAGCATCACTTAATAGCTTCAGGTTCAATGCCATAGGTGTAGCCATAGCTTTGTAGTCCATCATCCCAAACCTCTTCAGTATCTCTACTACATACTTCCCTTGTCCAAGGAAGATTCCATCCACACTCTGCCACACCTCCATACCTAGAACAATAGTGCATCGACACATAACAGGAGCATCACTAGTCTTCCGTCTTCAACCTTGAAGCAAAGGTTGGAATCCACTTTACTCTCAGTAAAGCCTATAGTCATCAGTAATCTGCCCATCCTGTCGTATCATGTTGAACCTTAATATATTCTGTAGTCACTCCCTCTAAAGCGAAGCATCATACTCCCTCTGTCTTCCATACTTTATGCACTGAAAACATTATGTACTAGAGTGACAAGTAGCTTCCTATGCTACTAGTATTCTATGTATCCATCTAGTGTATACACTTGTATCTTCAACCTTGTAGCAAAGGTTAAGATCTTCATCAGGCTCATCATGTATGTGTTTAGACTCTTACTGGCTGCAAATGTCTCTTCATAGTCTAGGCCTTCTTTTTGTGAGAAGCCTCGTGCTATGAATCTTTGCTTTGTATCCCACGACGTTTCCATCTACTGCATGATGGAACTATGAACTTCTCTTTAGGTCTCGATACTGCACCCTGACATCATTCTTCTTGAACTAGTCTTCCCTTTCTTCTTGGTGGCTGGAAGTTTCTGCGTCAATGATGTCACTGCACTCGTCATATTATTCTTCATTTTGAAATGTTGTCACTTGCTCTTCGGAACAAGTCTTCATTCTTCTTTGCTTGTAGGATATTATGTATGCGGTCTTTCCTACAAGTCAAATGCAATTGTATGGTTAGAAACATTTCATAAGGAATATTTATATTGGAAAACACTTATGCATAAATATATGATCATGCAACTACTTTATCCAATACAACATTCATCCATATCTCACTCAAACTTTCTAGATGCCTTCCATCTCTACCAAGACAACATTGAGATTGTGCACTAATCCAATATGTCAGCAAAGAGGTTTCATTCTAGATAAGTAGCAATGGAGAGTTATATAGCACCATGAGCTACTTACCCATCGCATGTATATTAGTAGTATATTGTCGTTAATGCAAACATCATATCATGCATGATACATCAACTGAATATAAACAAATGCATAACAAAACAATATCATGAAATGGCAATTGAATACTTATCTTTATTTGTTTCATGGGTAGACTACTTCTTGAGCCTTCAGCTTCATCGTATTCTTCATTCATGGTAGCATCATTTCTTATCCAAATGATAAGGAGGATAAGAAGTTCTTCAAGAGTTGAGTTCTTCATATTCCTCATTGCTTGAGGGATCTTCTTTGGAAGCTTGATCTTCATTTGCTTCCATCTTCTCTTCTCTTCTTATGAGTCAAGCTTCTTCTTCTTCCTAGAGTTTGCTGAAAGTAATCACTTCCTTCTAGAACACATTCCTTGAATGAATGAATTCCACGATCCTGGGAGGCCATTCAAGGTGGCCATCACCACTTCTGCATTCTTCACTTCTGCTTCAAGTTGTTCTTGATTTGAGAGACTCTTATGACTGCATGGTCTCTGCATTCTAGATCTTCACATTCTTCAACTGGTTTCTTTAGGTCATATTCTGATTTTTGTTCTTCCCTTCAAATAGCTTGAAATTCTGGAAGACCTTCAACAGCTTTGCTCTGTAATGCACATGTGCAAGCCTTCTATGCCAAAGCTCATTTGGCTCTACTATGTCATGGATCAAGGCTTGTTCTGGATGGTCCTTCAATTTGTACGAGCCTCCTTCTTGTTCTCCAATCACTACCGCATCATTGATAATATTTCCTTTTGGCCACATGATGGCTTGGCCATCTATGAATGCAACCCGCATTCCTTTTGCATCAATGCTGAAATGGAGAGAAGGTTCTTCTTGAGTCCTGGAACAAACAATACTTCTTTCATTGTTAGAGACTTACCAGAGTCTAGCTTGTATGAAGATTCCCCACTACCTTTTATTGGATATTGGTAGTCATCTCCTAGTTTCAACTTGTGAGGTGATTCATGTTCTGACAGACTTACAAAAGATTCCTTGAATCTCGTCATATGTTTGGAATCCCCACTGTCTATAAGCCAATCATCACTTCCATGAGTAATGTTACCTATGAGAGCTGATATCAGAACATATTCATCCTCGCTTGAAGAATATTCACTTTCATATCTGGATCTCTTTCTGGATGGTTCATCATCCTCTGCAACATGAGCATGATGTCTTCTTTGGCCTTGACCAAGTTCTTCTTGTGAAAGGCTTCTAACCTCGTCTCCCTCTGAAACTGGAACCTTTATACTCATGTAGGTGTCCAATCCATTTTCTTCAGAGAGATCATATACTTCTAGGCTTGGAAGTTGTCAACTTCACCAAGCTTATCATCAAGCTATTTTGATAGATCACTTTGAAATGAGAACCTCAAATGAAAATAGCAAAGGATTAGATCTTACCGATTTGAGGTATCTGTCCTTGTTCCGGAACTGGCTGATCTAGGGTTTGTCACAGAAACCCTAATTTTCAAAACTTGGAATCTTTCAGATATGATTGGATAAACATATAGATCTCTTCAAATTGAGTTGTCCAATGTACTCCTTTTCTGAAAACAGTGGAGGGAAGCTCCAGGAACAGGAAGCCCTAATTTTCCAATTTCTTCTACAGAAATTCCTGTTACTGTTTCTGTAATATCTCCGAAATTTATGCTCCTCTGTGTCTAAAATTTTGTACTGAGGTAACCTTGCCTGTTATTGATCCAAAACCGTAGGTTTCATAAGAATTGGTTTCACCATTTGGGACTTATGATCCTTTTCCCAAGGTGACCTGTTACAGGACTGTTTAGAACAACGAAGTTGTACGGCATGCCACGTGTCACTGGTTCATCCTCTGCATTGGATCTTTACAAAACCAAAATTAAATTCCGTGACCTTTATGTAACATCTTCAAAAATTCCATTTGGACCACTGTATCCCAATATATTGCAATTATCCCCAGGTGTCCTGTTTAGGGATGAATTCTGGAAGAGGCTGGAACCCTAACTTGGAGGGACTATATCTCCCAGAATATAGCAAATCTAAGGCTGATTTTTGGATACAGTGTTCACCAATATTGTAGCTATGACCCATGAAATTGTCAGCTTCTGATACTTCTCCAAACTCATAATATAGCGAATGTACCAAAACGTATCCGTTTTAGTATTTAGGGTTTTTCCTAGCTCAGGGTCAAACTAGGGTTTGACTTTCCCAGATTTTCACCCAACCAAATTTCTTGATCCAGGTCTCTAAACTTCAGTTTTGATGAGGAGAACAATCCTATGTAGGTCTCACTCAAAAATTCCTCTTATGTAGAAATCCCTAATTTCCGCATCGAAGACTGAAAATGCTCGGATTCAAATTTCGCTTCGAAAGAAAGATGCACCCTTCAATGGAGAGTCATCCTAGCATAGTTTTGCTGGAAATCTATGGAGGGAGACCCAAAAAGTAAGAAGCCCTAGATTTTGTAGCTACACAATGTCTTGTTCTCAGGTTAGCTCTGATACCATGTTAGTTTTTCAACATTAAGCTAGCATTATATTAGGATATTTACTGAGAGAATAACAAGTACAGCAAAACACAAGCACATCAAAAGAGACAAGAGACACAAAGAGTTTTTATCGGGGAAACCATAAAGGAGAAAAACCCGCAACTTCCTTAGAGATAGAATCAGCACCAAAACATTAAGAGATCTCCCAAAAACAGCAGTAGTCTTCTTGTTCTGTCTAGTCCCTGTATTTCCTTCTTCACTAGTGTGCCACACTTGAGAGAGTGAATGATGTGATGTACAAGTGATAAATACAGAGACTCTCACTCTCTATTTATATTCTTCCATTCACTTGAAGTGCATTTTCACACGTAGGCTCGACCTAACAATTACTTACCCGAGCCTACACCTTAATTAGTGTATAATAACTCAAGTGCCCCGAAACTATGGGGACTTACCTAATGACTTGACATGACTTGTTTACATTATTAATCTTCCCGATCGGAACATCGGGCCATGATCACATGAATCAAATACATAATAGAAACATCCTGAAATAAACAACGAGTTACAATACATAAGATACATAGAAGAATACATTCCAAAGTTACATATACATCAACAAAGGTTAGAATCAACTTTACTTCTGGTAAATCCCAAATTCATTATAAATCCATCAATACTTCCATACCATGATCTAGGTGCTTGTTTTAACCCATATATAGATTTATTTAAACTACATACATGTGTTTCCTTGTCGTGGCTTTCAAATATTGGTGGTTGTTCAATATATACTTCTTGTTCTATGAATCCATTTAGGAAATTTGTTTTTACACCCATTTGATGTAGCTTGCATTTCATCTTGGCTGCTAAGACAAGGATAGTTCAAATAGAAGTATATCTTGATACTAGTGCAAAAGTTTCTTCATAATCAATTCCTTCCTTTTGTGGAAAACCTTGTGTGATAAATCTTTCTTTAAAATTTTGAATACGTCCATCTCTTCAATGCTTTGTCTTGAAAATTCATTTTGAAGAAACTACTAACTTGTCCTTTGGTCTTGGCGCCACATCCAAAACATCATTCTTTATTATTGACTGGTATTCTTCGATCATGTCCTAGATCCATTCCTTCTTCTTCGAAGCTTTTTCAAGACATGTTTCTCATTAATGCCACATAGTTTGAATATATTCTTTTTCTTTTGCTTCCTTCTAGTGCACCATATTTTTCTACTTCATTGATTAGATCATGAGCCCAAGTTGGTCTTCTTTTTGTTGAGATCATATTCTTGGGTGTTTCCATGAGTCCTTGAGGTTCTCCTATGTCATGATCTTCTTGTATAGGATATTCTTCAATATATCTAACCGGTGGTATGGTACCTTTTGTGGTTATAGGAGCATCCTCATCTTCTTCATGATCTTCATCTTTAAATATCTTTCTAGTTGGTGAATTTTGCATCTTCCTCAAATGTAACATCTCTATTGATCTCGATCTGGCAGAATCCTCGAACATAGATTCTATAAGTTTTTGATTGTTCATGGTATCCAACAAATATTCCCTTCTTTCCTGAAGGGTCCAATTTTGATCTTTTATCCTTTGGAACATGTAAGTATATAGGACAACCAAATATATTTAGGTGGATCACTTTTGGATTTTCACCAGTGAACATTTCTTATGAGGTTTTTGTTCCAAGAGAACTATGAGATATTCTATTTTGGACATAGATTGCAGTGCTTCTTGTTTCCTTCCATAAGTGCATAGGTATATCTTGATCATGGATCATTTCTGTGACTACTTCCATGATGGATATATTATTTTTTTATGCTACTCCATTTTGTTGTAGATTATAGGCTTTGTTAATCTCCCTCTTAATCCCAACTTCCTTATAGAAGTCCTTGAATTCATTTGAAGTAAATTATCCTACATTATCTGATCTTAAGGTCTTGATTTTCTTTTCAGATAGTATTTCCACAAGAGCCTTAAATTCCTTGAATTTTACAAATAATTCGTCTTTTCCTTTTAAGAATTATATCCAATTCTTATGAGACTAATCATCAATCAAGGAGACTGTTATCTCTAGGAATGTCCAAATGGATGATTACAGTGGGTAAAGTGATTCGAGGATATTTTGCAATTAAAAAAAAATCCCATCACAAAAGTGCTAGTGCATTCCGAGGTGCCAAGATGTCAAATGTTTTCTTCGGAGGCTACCGAATTCATACAAAGCTTTTTGTTAAAGATATGTGTGCTCCATGTGCTTAAATCCAACACCAACAATAAAGAGTGGGACGAGTCGAAAGCAATATGTTAAAAGGAAAACACCAGTGTGCTGAAGCTCATTGCCAATTTTGTGCTCAAAGCTCATTTTAAGAATAGCCTCCCATCACATGTTTGCAGGATGGTCAGATGGAAGCAAGTATGGAGGAAAATTTCGAATTATGTGCATTATGATATGAAAGATATTACATTTCCATCCTCTCTGCCAGACCCCCCTCATTTGAAACCGCGGATGAAGTTAACATGGACCCAATGGTTAGAGGTATTAAAGAAATCTTCCAGACTGTATGTAGAAAGCTGGAAACGTGACATCAGTGATGACATTGATGTGCTGGAAGGAAGAACCCCACCACCCAAAATAGGAAATGGTTCAAAGACAGAAAATGGAGGGCGTGACAGGGAACCCTCAACACTGGAGGATGTAGCTGTGGCAACAAGAGGCGGCATGGAAACCTTACGCCCTGTACTACAGCGAATCTATATGAATAGAGCGACAGCTTATAAAGATGCTCTTAAAATTTTTATTCAAGGTTATCAAGAAGGTATATCAGGAATAATGGCTTTCAAAGAATCTCTGAAATCAGCTGTACATGAAGAAGGTAGGAATTGAACAAAAGAAGAAAGGAAAGAAGACAAGCGAGAGCAATGAAACTTAAGTGTTGTATGTTGCAGCAAATGGTTTGGCTTATTTATTGAGTTTTTAGACAGAGTGGAATTGAAATACTTAATCCCTTGAAAGAACTTCTTGTAATAAGATTATTTTCAATTCCACTAGTCAACTCAAGAGCACAACAAACTAACAAAGTGGTGTCCAGATGTGAAATACTTGACAGCACTCATGAATGTATCCAAGTGAAAGGAGCCGAGACAGGCATTTGCGATGGAGAAGATCGTATTCACAAGAGTTAAAGTGTTTTAATTAGTTCAAATATTACAAAGACATTACGCTTGCGCTTGGGCAGGCAATGTCCACGACATCAATGGAGCAATTATATCCCATGGACAACACATTCAACGAACAAATGGCAGAGTATTGGTCAAATATTATTCCTGGAGGTGGGCATCTAAAGACCAAAAACAGAGGATAGAGCTTATCGTTTCCAGATTATCGGGGATTAGTTAACATCTTCGTAGCAGCAAAGAGCATTTAAATGGATAGGTGGCAGGACATTTCTAGGCATAAAAGACAAGCGTGAAGTGCAAACCAAGCCACATGGAAGGGAAGCTTACGGGGAATTAAATTTGCGATTTTCCTAACAATTAGTCAAAGCTTTGAGTTTCCAGATGGCAAGGGCGTCGAAGCAAGTAGTTCCCAAGAATTTCATCGATATCTTTGGCATCATTTTAGCATTAAAAACATAATACAGAGTATTTTGTGAACTTATTCAGGTTGGTTCCAGAAACTTCTACATTGAGTCCCAGATCCTGGTAGAGACTCAAACACATCCACGAGCATCTACAACTATTTCAGACTTATTTCCTAGAATCAAATTAGTTCCTAAATTCTTGGAATATTAAGCTGTTCTAGCTCATCTTATTGTTATTTTTAGCAATGGAATTTTTTGTAATCGAGCTCACCCAGGAGGATTGGGAGCTCAATAAAATAAAAACTCTATATATTGTAATGGGTAGAAGTCCCAGGGAGGGGCTCGAGAGGAGAGAGTTCTTCCTTTCAGGAAGAAGCAGGGAAGGGGTTGGCTGTTTTGGGAGATATGTTGGAGCATTTGTAAATACCTCTGTATTTCATGAAATCTGTGCAACTTCAAATCACAGGTTTTAGTTTTGAATGAATTTGATGTTGATTTATTTCTATACTGTATGAACTGTCTCTTTGATAAATCTGTTGTGTACTTGGTCACTCACATTCCAATGCATGATTCTTGTTATAAGTTGACAGTTATCTTTCCTTTATATAAACAGTAATAGTTTCACTTCATATTTGGGATCATAAAACCTTGATGTTGGACTTTGTCATTACTTTTATGTTATACAGAATTGGTTTCATTTCCCTGTAGCTCTAATTCATACCAACCATTGCTCAAGTGCTTTGATATCCTGTTGAATACCTATATGTACCTATCTGTGCCATATACCTGTTATGTATATTGTGAATTGTATGTGATATTTTGCCCTCATACTTAAAGTTGTGTAAACTGTACAAATAATTGATGTGAACCTAGTATCTGTAAATTGCTATTTGCCCTGGTTTGATACCAACCTCTATTTTTTGATTTGATTTCATCTGATTTGAACTCTTTCAATCAAAGATTTCCTTAAGCTTGGATCTTGTAGTCTAGGTCCAAATTTAGGGATACCATCTTCTGGCGCCCTTGCCGGGGACGGACAAAGGAAAAGATATCTTTCCCGGGAAAGAACGACAAAGATCAGATCCAGCTCTTGACGGTGGACAAGAGCAAGGTATTAGTTGGACTACAGATTTATTCACCGGGTGACTCCATTGGTTTCAAAATGCAAGATTCAGTTACTGAGCGAGTTACTTCCTGTACCAAGACTACCGGGGTTGAGGTAGATCATGTTTTTCTTCAAGATTTTCGAGAATGGATGAGTATGTATTCTGTTGATGAATTAAACAAAGAGTTGTCTTCTTTTTTAGATTCTGATAACATTTCAAGTGAAGAAGATAAAATTGATTTTTTGAAGAAGATTTTAAAAGCATTTGAGTTAGAGTATGAAAGTTGGTTGTTAGAAAAGACTTCTCAAGATGATAGTATTACTGCTGTTGTTCCAAGCATTTTTAGGTGCGTGATTTGGAATGAAGAATTAAATCTGCATATCTTAGAAAGTAGAAAGTGGTTTTCAAATGATTGTGAAGAAGATGGTTTTATGGAGATAGTGAAGTCAGAGTTTATCCAGAGGAAGCTTGCTTATCTTCAAGAAGAAATAGGGATATCTGATCAAAATATGGTTTTAAATTATTTTTATGATCCCGTGGCTGCTTATCTCGAGGTTTTTATCAATTCAAGGTTTCAGTATACATTATATGAAAAGTCTGAAAATGAAAATTGCAGACATATGATGATTGTTGTTCCTGTCTTCATTTTGCTCATACACAGATCAAGATTTTCATTAAGTATTCAGATACTTGTTTGGCTTCACTGGAAACATGATTTTACTTGATCAAAAGAAAGTAGTTTTTTATTAGTGTAGAAGCTATAAATAAATAAACTTGATGCTTCAAGCATTTCTTTAAAGTTTGGACAGTGTGATCATATGGTTGTGAGAAGATTATTTCAGTTTTCAGAGTAGTTTAAAGATTCAGCCAGTGGTTTGTTAAGTAGCAGAGATTTGTGATGAAGACTCCAGCCCAAAGGAAACAAGGCACAGGTCTACTTGTTCTTGGCAGCTCACAGGGAGCATGCCATCCCCAGACAGAGCCAGATGTTATCTCTAGGAATGTCCAAATGGATGATTACAGTGGGTAAAGTGATTCGAGGATATTTTGCAATTAAAAAAAAATCCCATCACAAAAGTGCTAGTGCATTCCGAGGTGCCAAGATGTCAAATGTTTTCTCCGGAGGCTACCGAATTCATACAAAGCTGTTTGTTAAAGATATGTTTGCTCCATGTGCTTAAATCCAACACCAACAATAAAGAGTGGGACGAGTCGAAAGCAATATGTTAAAAGGAAAACACCAGTGTGCTAAAGCTCATTGCCAATTTTGTGCTCAAAGCTCATTTTAACAATAGCCTCCCATCACATGTTTGCAGGATGGTCAGATGGAAGCAAGTACGAAGGAAAATTTCAAATTATGTGCGTTATGATATGAAAGAGATTACATTTCCATCCTCTCTGCCAGACCCCCCTCATTTGAAACCGCGGATGAAGTTAACATGGACCCAATGGTTAGAGGTATTAAAGAAAGCTTCCAGACTGTATGTAGAAAGCTGGAAACGTGACATCAGTGATGACATTGATGTGCTGGAAGGAAGAACCCCACCACCCGAAAAAGGAAATGGTTCAAAGACAGAAAATGGAGGGCGTGACAGGGAACCCTCAACACTGGAGGATGTAGCTGTGGCAGCAAGAGGCGGCATGGAAACCTTACGCCCTGTACTACAACGAATCTATATGACTAGAGCGACAGCTTATAAAGATGCTCTTAAAATTTTTATTCAAGGTTATCAAGAAGGTATATCAGAAATAATGGCTTTCAAAGAATCTCTGAAATCAGCTGTACATGAAGAAGGTAGGAATTGAACAAAAGAAGAAAAGAAAGAAGACAAGCGAGAGCAATGAAACTTAAGTGTTGTATGTTGCAGCAAATAGTTTGGCTTATTTATTGAGTTTTTAGATAGAGTGGAATTGAAATACTTAATCCCTTGAAAGAACTTCTTGTAATAAGATTATTTTCAATTCCACTAGTCGACTCAAGAGCACAACAAACTGACAAAGTGGTGTCCAAATGTGAAATACTTGACAGCACTCATGAATGTATCCAAGTGTAAGGAGCCGAGACAGGCATTTGCGATGGAGAAGATCGTATTCACAAGAGTTAAACGGTTTTAATTAGTTCAAAGATCACAAAGACATTATGCTTGCGCTTGGGCAGGCAATGTCCACGACATCAATGGAGCAATTATATCCCATGGAAAACACATTCAACGAACAAATGGCAGAGTATTGGTCAAATATTATTCCTAGAGGTGGGCATCTAAAGACCAAAAACAGAGGATAGAGCTTATCGTTTCCAAATTATCGGGGATTAGTTAACATCTTCGTAGCAGCAAAGAGCATTTAAATGGATAGGTGGCAGAACATTTCTAGGCATAAAAGCCAAGCGTGAAGTGCAAACCAAGCCACATGGAAGGGAAGCTTACGGGGAATGAAATTTGTGATTTTCCTAACAATTAGTCAAAGATTTGAGTTTCCAGATGGCAAGGGCGTCGAAGCAAGTAGTTCCCAAGAATTTCATCGATATCTTTGGCATCATTTTAGCATTAAAAACAGAATACAGAGTATTTTGTGAACTTATTCAGGTTGGTTCCAGAAACTTCTACATTGAGTCCCAGATCCTGGTAGAGACTCAAACACATCCACGAGCATCTACAACTATTTCAGACTTATTTCCTAGAATCAAATTAGTTCCTAAATTCTCAGAATATTAAGCTGTTCCAGCTCATCTTATTGTTATTTTTAGCAATGGAATTTTTTGTAATCGAGCTCACCCAGGAGGATTGGGAGCTCAATAAAATAAAAACTTTATATATTGTAATGGGTAGAAGTCCCAGGGAGGGGCTCCAGAGGAGAGAGTTCTTCCTTTCAGGAAGAAGCAAGGAAGGGGTTGGCTGTTTTGGGAGATATGTTGGAGCATTTGTAAATACCTCTGTATTTCATGAAATCTGTGCAACTTCAAATCACAGGTTTTAGTTTTGAATGAATTTGATGTTGATTTATTTCTGTACTGTATGAACTATCTCTTTGATAAATCTGTTGTGTACTTGGTCACTCACATTCCAATGCATGATTCTTGTTATAAGTTGACAGTTATCTTTCCTTTATATAAATAGTAATAGTTTCACTTCATATTTGGGATCATAAAACCTTGATGTTGGACTTTGTCATTACTTTTATGTTATACAGAATTGGTTTCATTTCCCTGTAGCTCTAATTCATACCAACCATTGCTCAAGTGCTTTGATATCCTGTTGAATACCTATATGTACCTATCTGTGCCATATACCTGTTATGTATATTGTGAATTGTATGTGATATTTTTCCCTCATACTTAAAGTTGTGTAAACTATACAAATAATTGATGTGAACCTAGTATCTGTAAATTGCTATTTGCCCTGGTTTGATACCAACCTCTATTTTTTGATTTGATTTCATCTAATTTGAACTCTTTCAATCAAATATTTCCTTAAGCTTGGATCCTGTAGTCTAGGTCCAACTTTAGGGATAACAAAGACATAATATACATATATGCTTAAGGATGTGGCTGACATCGGTCTGCACACATATGAGTCTACAATGTCCAAGATCCATTTTTCTTTGATGTTACTTCTTGGGAATGGATTCTTGGTGTTATTTCCTTGGGAAAATCCTTTACATACTCCTTCATGATCAAGTTGGATCTCTGGTAGACCTGTGACAACCTTGCTGACAATTGTTAATGCTTTGTAGTTTAGATGAGAAAGTCTTCTATGCAAGAATTCACATGGATTGATGGTGCTAGTTGTAATGGTTGAATCTGTGTGTCCTTTCAATTGGTAGATTCCTCCTTCTTTGAAACCAATTAAATTAGCATCATCTATTGTTTTTCCTTTCGTCCACATAAGAACTTCACCATGTACAAAGGAAAATCTAAACCCTTTTCTTATCTAGAGCTGAGATGGAAAGAAAAATCTTCTTTAAAGATGGAACATATAAGACTTCTTTCATCTTCATGAACTTTGTAGCTCTTAATTTGTAAGAACCTTCTCCCATTCCTTTGATGGGGTACCGATAATCATGTTCAAGTTGTACATTATGCGAATAGTATTTTTGGGTAATACAAGAGAGTGAATCCTCATGTCCTGTCATATGTTTGGAAGAACCACTTTCTATGAGCCAAGTGTCACTTCCATGAGTGATTGAACCTATGAGAGAGGAAATTAGGACATACTCTTCACTAGAGTCTTCATTTTTTGTGGTCATTTCCTTGTCCAATTCATTTTCTTCAGCTGCATGGGCATGGTACTTTTAGTTATTCTTCTTAAACTGATCTTTTTTAAGAGGACAATTTATGGAAATGTGTCCCATCTTATGACATGAATAACATTCAAAAGATGAATGATCCCTTCTAGGTTTCTTATTCTTCTTGAAGTCTGGTGATCTTCTGGGAGATGAAACTTGACTCTTCCTTATGACTCTTCCATTCTTAGTGTGTGTATCTAGAGATTGATATTCATTACCATTTCACTTCTCTTCTCTATTTAATATCCTTCCTTCTTCTTGTACACATTATTCCCATAGCTTGTTTAACTTGGTTAACTTTCTTCTAGCACATATTCATATAATGAAGGGATCCCATTCTCTAGGGAGACCATTCATGGTGGCGATCACCACTTCTTATTCTTCAACCATATCACCAATAAATTCAAATTGTTCTGTGATTTGAGATACAATTGAGAAATATGATTGTATGGTCTTTGTCTTTTGTATCTTCACACCCTTAGGTTGGTTCCTCAAGGTCATTCTTTCATTGATGTTCTTACCTTCAAACATACTAGTTAGTGCATCAAATATTTATTTCGGTGTATTCTTTGAAGATCCTTGATGGAATTAGCTATGATCCTTTTACCTTGATCATATCTTTTATGTGTTTGGTTTTTTCCTCTTATCCCTCTGGTTCCTTGACCTCTTCTTTGATAAATCCATCTAGGTCATGTTCTTCAAGGATGAGCATGATGTTGTACTTCCATGCTCTGAAGTTCTCATCTCCATAAATCTTTTCATCAAGCTTGGTGATGCTTGTAATATTTAATGAATTAGAATTTCAACTGGAAATATAAGGGATAGAACTTACCCATATGAGGACTGCTTTGGAATATGCTTGAGGGTGACTTAGCCTTTTGATTGGAAAACCCTAATTTTCTAACTGGGATCACTTGTACAGATGATCGGAGGAAATGATGCACCTCCCTAAGGCAATATAGAATGTATATTTCTTTTCTGGAATCTGAGGATGGAACCTTGAATAATTTGATGCCCAAGTTTCTCTCGGTAGTAGTGGTAGGTCAAAAAGTGAAAATCCTCATAATTAAAAATTGATTCGACATAAATATGCACCCTCCTAGGGAGAGTTGAATGGACCTTCTTTTCCAACTGATATTTGGATGGAGGTATCTGAAATAGTAAACCCTAGATTCCATATTACAGGATAAGCTGCTACATAATCTCTTCTTTCTGATTAGATCTGATACCATGTTAAGATTTTAAAAGTTGTTATACCAAAATGAAAGGATCTTTGAAAGAATAACATGCAAAAACAAAGAGCACAAATATTTATCTTGGAAAATCAAAATGCGGAAGAAAACCCAGAAAAACTTCCTCTATATAGACTTCAACCGATTGCAGTGTAAGATCCAAAGAATAATACTAGACTGCTTCCTCTCCTCCAGATGGATTGTCTCTTCTCTCTCTACCGCAACTGCTTGAGTTTTATTCTTGTCCAAATGAGGGAAATTCCTCTCCTATTTATACTAATAAGTTGGGAGGCCTACTAACCCAACTGGGCCAACTTCTCCTTATTGTTAGGGTTGAATTGCCTTAGAAGACTCAAAAATACATTTTAATAATACTTTTTTGGGTACTACTGACCCGAATTACAATGGAGGTTTTCCCTTAAAGATTTACATGACCAAATACATCAATGACATCCCTAATCAGAGGAACAACAACTCTATAAGGGGTAATAACAATAATAATACAAAATAGAATATCTTTCGTAGTTACATTTCTTTAACACTAATGAACTGGTAGTTCATAAATTAAAGGATGTGAATTCTAGGAGGATTATCTTAGATGTGATGATCATCATTTAATCCCTCACATAGTTGAGAAGAAGCCGCCAAGGAGATGTGGGATTATCTAATAAGCTTATCTTATAATAATAATCAAAATTGTGATATGGTGTTGAAGGAGAAGCTCAGAAACATCAAGATGTCTAAGGATAATATTACATTTTCTTATCTCTCCAAGATCACACAGATTAGGGATAAGTTGGAAACAATTGGGTACACAATGAAAAATATAGAGTTGATGAGGATTGGCGTAAATGGATTCACTGAGATATGGGAACCCTTCATCAAAGGGATTGTTGCATATGAAAAAAATCCTAACTAGGAGAGTTTATGGGATGAATTTATCCACAAGGAGATTTGAGAAGAAGCTCTATTTACAGGCCAATAGGAAGATGATGAGAATAATTTTTCTCTTTCCAATCCGAAAAGAGGAGAAAGAACAATACAAGTAGAGAGTCAAATTCATAGGGAGTGAAGAGGAATAAGGAAACGAGAAAATTTAAGTGGTTTGTGTTCCATAGGTGTGGCCCCTATGATTCATATTTTCTATAATGTAAGAAAGAGAAGAGAAAGTATCAACAAGTATAAACAACTATAGAAGCTTAGTTTGATTAGTTTGTTGATAATTTCAAGAAAGAGTTCTTGTTAGTCTCTTGTATTTCTGGAACAGTTTTTAGTAGTTCCTAGTTCATGGATATTAGGGATACTCATCACATGAGGGTGAAATCCAAGTTGTTGACCAATATATCAGGGAAATACCAATATTTACAAGTGGATCTTGGCACTCATGCCAACTGTGTTGTCAAGGGATTTGGAACAATAAGGTTTCAAATATAGTATGAGGATCTATGAAGGTGTCAGACGTGTTGTATGAACTGGGTCTTAGGATGAACTTGGAATCAATATCAACATTAGAGAACAATGGATACACCATCTCTTTTGAGAGGGGATGGGTTCACATTCAACCGATGGGATCCGACATAGGCTCAACTTGAGTTCTTGGAGTCGAAGAGGGAAATTTTTATAGGTTATAGGAAAATCCTAGAGTTGAAACTAAGGGTATATTGGATCATGGATCGATGTTAGTGCTTGAGGTCAAGGAGAATAAGACTTCAACACTGAGTAGAGTACACAAAATTATAGTATGGGAATTAAACCTTTAAATGGGAAGAGGGATTTATCCCCTTATCATTCTTAGAGGATGTGTAGTTGGTATGAGATGACACTGATCGATGCTTAGGACTAGGAGGATCCTATGAGCACAAGGGAAAGCAGGGATTTGATGAAGTTTTAAAACTTCTTGGCATTGATGTAAAACATGTGTACATTCATTGGGTCCATGTATTCCAACAAACACGGAATAGATAAACAGTAGTGTTGGAGGAATGCTAGTGCTAGAATGATGTGAGAAAAAATGTATCCATGTCAGAGGAACCAATTACAACTGGCTCTTGAATAAGTAACTTCCTTGATAATAGGGAGTATTTATTTTTGTAGCATAGAACATGTACTCAACATGGAAAATGTCTAATAAGTTCAATTAATCATTAATTCCTCTCATACTTAGGAGATTCACTTTAGTAAATTGAACTATTAAAGTGAATGTACTTATGTATTTACATTATGTAAAGTGATCTAGTGATCTAGGAGGATCTCCACAATCGAAGAATGGGGAATGGTTTCATTCATACCAAAGGTATTAATTCAACAAATATATTGTAGAAATCTTCCTGACGTAATTTGAATGGGGTCAAAAGGACGTCGTATGTGAAAGAAATTACAGGGTGAAATTTCAGACAAAAAAGAGGTTTTTCCAACAAACGTTCAAAAGACATTAAACACAATGCATTTAACATAAAAAATGAAACTTCAATAAAATATTTGTAAAAGGAGAATTATATGAGAATGATCATACAATTTTCATTTAAATTGCAAAAAAGAAATTAAAAAGGTGTGAGAATACACCTCACCAATTGGTTTCCTAGTCCTAAGGGTGTTGAGATATTCATGTAGAAATATGAGACATTTTCTCCACCTATCCCTTAAGGTGTCTCTTGATCCTAATTTAGGGGATCATGGGAGAGATATTCTCCTTAACATGTGTGAGGAGTAGTCATCCATAAAAAGGATATAAAATCCTCTTATTTGGAGAAGGAAGGTAGGAATTTTGAAGAGAACTTTCTAGTAATCCTTGTACGAAAAAATCCATCCCAAGATGGGAAGTAGTTCAGTTCATGTGAGATCCTTATTTCTTCTTGGTGAGGAAGAGGAAGGAATCCCAAGATGGGAATGAGAAGTAAAAAGCAAAAAAACGTAGTAATGAAATCCATATATATTTGAAGGAGATAATAAATCGACTCAAAGTTTTGTTGAGTCCTAATACATAGCCAGGATTTCTACTGAACTCCGTTATCATTGGGTTTTTCATGTATGCATGTGTGAATATTTGTATTTTCTTTTGATTAGGATGATTTCATATACATAAAGTTTAACAAAGTGTTGATATTTACATGCAAATGATTTTTAGGAAAGATCCTTATTGTAAACTTTTATGTGAGTAAGTGCTCCACAAATTTTTCAGGTCAAGTGGCATTAGAGCGGATGTAACTAGTTTTTCATATTGTGAGTATAATAATGGGAAAAGAAAAGAATCAAGAATGGCTATGCGATCTTGAAGAAATTAATCAGTGTATCCAAATGGAAAATATTGAGATTAGAATATTGTTGGTATCTTTTGAAGATGAAAAGCAAAGACTACAACATTTTTTGCAAGGGCTTAAAAGAGAATAGGCCAGTGAAAGCCCTTCTGCAAAGATTCCTCCTAATGAATAAAATGAAAAAAAAATTCTCATTATGTCCACATTTAGAAGATAATATTTTGGATATCTCATTCACAACAAGTCAAACCAAGCAGAATGAGGATACCACAAAAATAAAAAGGGAGCATATGTGCATGTTTGTTCCTCAGTCAAAGGAAGATGAGGTAAGAAGTAATCATTAAAGTTCAAATTCTTCATTTGACAATGTTGGTTTAAGATATTTCAAAAAACATACTCGAGGGATTGTATCGATACTATTGTTGAGAATGGGTTATGAACAAAAAGGTTTGGGAATACATGGTCAAGGAATTACAAAACCCATTGAGGTTGAAGAATGACCTCGATACCAAGGATTGGGATACCATGAAGAAACATCCCACGAAATTCATTGGGTGACTAGTTCTTATTGCCAGAAATGGGGACATGATGAAGCACATAGTTGGCATCTGAATCTAGATTTGAATCCAAAATGGTCTCAAATCAAGGAAGAAAAACAAAAAATGGATGCGAGGAGTGATTCAAAATTTGAAAGTGAATCACCAAAAATATATCTGGTTAAGGGATCTCCAAGGAGAAAGAAATTTTCAAGGTATGGATCTAAAAATCGTTCAAATAGCTATTATGATTTTTATGATAGCATAGAGAATGCAATTACTTGTAATTTTGTGGCCAATATAACCATTATTTTTCAAAGTGTTGGAAGAAAATATTTTATTTCATAAGAGTCACGAAAACCCATAGAAAGCCCCAACAAGATGAACATACTCCTCAATTGAAGAAGGAAAATCTTAGAAGGGAGCTGTGGTTGCAGAATTTCTGCACACATTGCAAACTAAGTGGGCATTGGGAAGATAAATGTTGGAAACTCCACCCATCTTTATGTCATAGTTCAGACACGAAGTATGGTAAGGAAGCCATGAAGGAAGAGGTTACAAACCTAATGGTGGAGCACACGACCAGTACTCTGAAACATGTCCTTGAAGAAATACAATTGCAAAAAGAAATTCCATTATAATGGTTTGGTAAGAGATGGATGGTGTTCTTGCAAAACTGAATTTTGTTTTGATTACATAAAAAAAAAAATTGTGGAAGTACATCGCTAACAAAAAAAAATCTATTAAATGAAAAAAATGTTGAGAAATTCATCTTCTAAATTGACTGTTACGAAAAGATAGAATATTACCCTACAATTGATGGTTAGAATTATTGTAGGATCCATCAAATTTTCGTGAAGTAGAGTTGACAGTCTCACAGGGTATTGATAAAGGATGTGAGACTGCAGGTGTTTGGATAGAATTTTCCATTAGGCATGTGTAATGACCAAATGATAGGACGAAAGATCAAATATTTTTCACAAGTTTATGAATAAAGAAGTTGCAAAAGAAACAGTGGAACATGTGATCTGTATTCCTAAACCCATCATTGAAGAAAAACAACAACATAAAGAAAGTTGTTTTAAGTGGTTTGGTAAAGAATGTTTAGCATATCTACAAATCTAAGTGTTAATGCTTTCCATTGAGGCGCCAGTTGATTGAAATCTCAATCTCATTTTCACAACCATTATTGTTCGTTGTGTTGTGGATAAATCCCTCCTATTATAGATATGGAGTGCATTGTCATTGACTAGGTGCAAATTGATTTGTGTGATCGATGAGAATACTCTATTATATCTACATTCAAATTTCCATTTGATGATCTATGGAATCTCAGATATCCATAGATTGAATAGATCAGGCCCTCTCCACAACAGAACATAGGAATTTTGTGGCACCTCTAGGGTCGATGGTGGTGGATTCTATTGGGATTTCTAACTACAATTGTTTAGATAAACACTGTCGTCTTCATGCAGGTATTATTATGGTTTCATCTCAGATCTACTAGTTGGGGGTTGTTACACCCAAATCTCATCATCAAAATGTGATAAGATACTAAACATCCATTTTTTTCCTTCATTCCCAAATATTGAAGTGAAAACCTTGATCCAAATGTCAAATTTGCATATACAAACCTAGCACCGCTTCCACCCTTAAGCTTAGGAGAGGTACCTTCTTCAGCACCAACTAAGTTGTGTTGAAGATAGGTGGTGGCACCACCTTTACTCTTTGTTTTAAGAGCAGTTGTTCCTAGCACCACTCTGTCATCAAGAAGCAAGAGCGGTTTCCTTGGTAAAAAGTGAAAAAGAGAAGCTTCACAAAGCTTCTAGATCAAAATATTCGTGGCAGTCCTTATCCCTATTCACCTGGGTCAATTGAGCTCGAAATCCATGCTTTGAGGATCTCATGTCCACCTCACCCACCAAAATATCAACCATCCCTATCCATTTGAGTCCTATATCAACAGGCTCATACCCCATGGTTGAGGGGAGAGCAAAGTCATGTTGCCATTTCGACATTCTGGCCTGATCCATAAAGAGTGAGCATAGAAGAGCAAGTTGGAGATATCGAGGAGAAGACATCAGTTTTGTGGAGGAGTGCATCAACACTTAGGCATAGGTTTTAAACTCTTTCATTATTTATCAATGCAAAGTTGGTTTTCTTCCCATATAACTTGTAATGTATAATCTTGCATGTTTATTATTGGACTACTTAGTAACCAATATAGATCTATAGATAATAATTTGGTACTTTGATTTTTTGCGTTTTATGTTTGTTTGCAGGTATCTTCTTGGAGATATTTTGCCATAGGTGAAGGGCCACATGAACATTATGAAGATTGTATTCCATGTGTCTGTAATTTCTAGTAGAATTCTATCAGCCTTGTTGTAACTTATTTGTTCTGGATCTGAACCATTCAGACCAGAGGAACAACTTCTATCAGCAGAAGGTGCAAAATTCCTGACAACAAATCTGGCGACTCCTCTTGGGAAGAGCTTAAGAAGATATGATCTTCCTTAGCCTTTGAACACTTGTTCGAATCCAAGATCTAGCTTCTTATCATTTCAGTCAGATCTACCATCTGACCTAGTTGGGTTTTGAGTTGATATCATTAGATCTCTTCAGATATGAGTCACCCTGAACCTTGCTTCAGCTGCTTGGGTTCTGTATTCCCCTGCACATGATCTAGTAAGTTCAGGTGCGGTTTGTATTGGTCCAGCTACCAACAACATCGCCGAGTATCAGGAAGTAATAGGTTTACTCACTGAAGTTGCATCTCAGGACATTCATAATTCGGTAGTATTCATGGACTCTCAGTTAGTCGTTTGTCATATAAGTCATGTCTATGCCATCAAAAATCATGTACTTCTCCATCTCTTTCAGAGATTATGTCTACTGGAAATATCATTTGAGGTCATTACTTACAGGAATATCTCTAGGGCAGACAATGCAATTGCTGATTCGTTAGCAAACTATATCCTAGACTGGTATATTGTTCATACATAACTTGAAAATCAAACATGGTTCATCATATTGTAAATAAATAGTAGATAACACATAAAATCATGTGAATACATTTTCAATTTCAGACGTATAAACACCAGTAATAGAGTTTCTCTCTATATATATATATAAATGGTCACGAGAACTCATCTAAAGCACAGTGGCTTTCAGGAAAATACAACATCATACAAAATCCTAAAGTTGTCTCAGCTTTCAATAATACATCATACAAAACATCATCTAGTGATATTCATGGTAACACATGACATCTCATACTACTCTACATAGCAGTCGGCTGAAATGGCCTGGCACTCCCGTAGTGTGCCTCTGGTACCTCATCGGGAGGTCATCAATATCTGCATTTGGTATGTTCAGGGTTAACCTCTCCAGGTTCTCCTCTAAATCTCCCAGATGGTCATCACCTCGGTGAAAAAATTGAGCTCCTGCTCGCCTGTCCATTGGGAATGATCCCCCAGGTCGTGTGGCACCAACATCTGCATGAGAAAATTTAGGTCTTGTTACTACTCATAAAAAACATAAAAACATGAAAATGAAAAAACACAATCAACATTTTAGAGTCTTGTTTCTTACCAATGCCTCCCCACTGTGCACCAGGTGGAAGTGGTAGGTCAGGGTCACCTCTGACGTTAGTACTCACATATGTGTAATCCTCAATCATGAGGATTTGGTCCTCCAACCAACGAAAAAATCCAACATCATACTTAACTTTGGCTCTGCCACCACCTATACAAGCCATAAGCTCTACCCACCTCAACATACAGGGGTATCTGGGCCTCGGCTCTGTAAATATCACTTGGGGCCTCATGTGGGGAACCCGCTCGAAAAAGAAACAAGCTAAAATGGATCCATAGTCGAACTGTTTAAGCTCCCCTTATCAACATTTAGTCAGCTGGTCCTTGAAAAATAGAAGTAGTGCCTCTTCCCAGTTAAAGACAGTGGGTGCCATAGCCTCTATGGAATATAGTAAATGTGCTCTCGATGCTTGGTGAGGCCCTTGGCTTCCTACCAGCCTTTGCATAGTGAAAACAATAGTGTGTAGTGCATCCTCCACGACTTCCTTTATGGGGATCTTCTTCCCCGACATCCTAGTATCAAGCATGTAGTAACTATTTATCAGCTCTTAGGTGGTCACATCCCCTCCTCGGGAACTAGTCAATGAAACTTGAGTGCCCCGTCTAGACAATCCTATCAGAAAGTAGGTGCCCTCTACCTCTATGGTCAGTATATGAGCTCTAACATCAAAATATTGTTGTTCATGGTTCCACATGCGCAGGATATACTCTAGCAACCGCTCATGGGATATCACACTCAGAGTGCGAAAGAAATTCAAGAGGACACAACCTCTCAAAGTAGCACTGCACCACGCATTCCCCTCAGCTAGGGAATCATCATTGTCATGTTGTCATTCTTTCCATATAACCATTTTTTACCGTATAAAACCTGCCAAAAACAACAAATGATCTATTCAAAACCATATTCAATCATTAAAATCATCAAATATATTTTCTTTTGGCTTTCCCACTTAGTTTTCCAACCTCACAGTCGGCACCGCCTTTCCTCTGTGTACACAGAGTGGTGGCACCACTTGAGTGAAATTGAAAAGGGGCAGCTTTTATCGGGCACCGCCTATCCCACAAGGGGTAGGAGCAGTGCCCACAATTTGGGTTTAGGGATTGTTCAAATACCCTTGAAACCCTAGCCAAAGAAACAATGGAAAGCATAAATTGAAAGAGCAAGGTTCTAACATCTACCTGGCTCTGACGATACTCGAAATGGACAGTGGATGCTCCTGTAATCCCCGGTTGAAGATATGGCTCCAAAAGTCTCCCAAATGCTCTCACAAATTGGTAAATAGTAAAATGACTTGTTTTTACTATTCAATTGGCTTTTAAATCTTTTTTTTTCACATCATTTCATATGAAAACACCCTTCAATATAGTTTATAAAGTCATTTATTCGAATGTTTAGGGGACTAATGGATTTTTTAGGTCTTGCAGGGATGAAAAGATAAACAGTAGTGTCTATGGAGGAGTTTGTTTTTGAATTTTTTTCACTTCCAAAAAATGGAAAAAGTCCCCAAGCGTTTGTTTCGAAACTTTGGTCATGCTCTTAGAACTCAGTATCAAAGTTCCGAGATTTTTTCCAATTTTTTTTAGGCTCGTAAAAACTTCTCATCATGAAAAAGAAACCTAATGGAGTCTCCTTTAAACTCTTTTTAGAGTCCCTAAATATGAAAATATTGGTGATTACTTGTCATATTCATACTCGTAAAAGTATATGAAGAGTCGTCTCTCCAACGGTAGGTTATCTCTTTTTCGGTTCGAACAGACTATTTATGAAAAAGGAATGCTCCAACCAATCATGACTGGAAGAGTTCTCTCAGGTATTATTTTATACTTTTTCGGGCCCTAGAGACTAAATGATACAAAAAAGGACCCTTGGAGTTTTATTTTGTCTTCATTCAGACTCTCTAAACATGAATGATACTGAGTTTTCTTTCATTGGACTCATTAAATTAAACACTGAGAGACACGTTCAGGGAATGAACCCCTCCTTTCTCAGGTTCGTGAAATATATGAGATTGTACTTGTCTTTCAGACGAGCTAAAACAAGTGTTTGTTACCCTCTTTGGACTCGTAAAAATGAAAAGAGGCACTCATCAATCATGATGGGAAAATTAAGGGAAGGAAATCATTTTTCGAATAAATGGCAGTTGTTTGTCACCTTTGAACATGGCACTTGTCTGCATATCATTCAGTCAATTGGGTATTCAACTGACTTACAAGTCAATCCACTTTCATGAGTCATGTCACTCCTTTGAGCCTTTCAAAAGAATGCATTGTCCACTATTGTATTGTGTGTCTATCTATTCTAGTCATGCTGCTAAGTCTTTTATCATGCCACCCATTGTTCAAAGGAAGTAAAATTTTTACCCCTACAGTACAACAGCCATTGTGTCAGTACTTTTGAGTCAGTCCTATGGCTACATTATCTATGACATTCCAAAAATTTGTACCAAGTTTCGTGTCGTCGATGTGCGATTCATCATGGCCCTCCTTCGACGAGACTATTCTTGTCGACATCATCTCATCATATGAGAAATAGTATTAGAAAAAAATTTAGTACCTTGAGATCTGTATGCCTCAATGCTGGATTCTCTTACTCTCGACATAGGTTCACATCATTAACCTTTGATTGAAATATTCAACTTGGTGTTCGACATCAAAACATCTATTCACACTTAGTAGATTGTACTAGGGTACCTTGGGAATCATTGAAATCAATGGTGATCTCCCTCGCACTTGTTAACGGTTCACATCATTGACCAACAATCAAGTGGTTTCTACCATGTTCAACTTTAGATCATTGTAATCACATGGATAGAATCGTACTTTGTGGAAGACGAGACGAAGACCCTAGGTATTTGTTTGAAAGCACTCATAACTTTCTCCTTAGATTGTGATGGAGTATATTGTATGAAGTACCAGCATGGATCCACATTTGTATGGTCATGGTTATGCTCAAATTTGCATCTATATGGCATAGATATACGTTGTATGTCTGGTAGATATGTCCAAGTTTGAGTCATTTATCACATGGATCTACGATGTGATCTAGTAGTCATGTTCGTTATTTTCTCCCATGGATCTGCCTTTGTCACATGCCCCAATTTTGAAAAAATAATATTATCATATTTGATTTTATTTCAAAACAATATGTTAAATTTTATGCTAAGTTGTAATTGATGACTCAGCAGAGTCAAGGATATTGAATGTAATTTTGAATATTTTAGTTATAAATAAATAAAAGTGGAGACAACAGCTTGGGAGAGCTGTTAAAAGAGTGTTTATTGGTCAAGCTGGTGGAGGAGACTGGGTGGAGAGCAAGTGGACAAGTGGCAACATCCTCAAACACTTCCAACTATTGCAGGTGGCAACCTCCCTACATTTGGGGTCATGATCCCCCAAGAAAGTGGGATCAGAGCAGGTGGCTCAATTAATGACAACTAACCCAAAAGACCTAGGCAATCTTAATAAAAATGCCCATCGAAGAGAGTTGAGGCTGCTCATTCCAGGGAAGTGATCATTCAGGTAAATGTACTTCAAAGGATTTCAATGGCAAGGGAATTTGTGGAAGGTGTTTGAGGGGTTAACTGCAAAAGTGATCTAGTGCATCTTTTCAGCTGAAGGATCTTACTGCTGAGTGTAGAGTGATTACTAAGTCATTGGACTAGTATTTTGTTTGCTTGCTCCACCAGTTCTCAGCCAAGGAGACTAGGAACAGGCTCAGGGGTCCTGAGGAGACGTTGTTTGAGCGCTCTCCAGGAGTTGGTAGGGAGGAATGGCCTCCCAACACTATTGTTGTCCAACTTAATAAGGTTCTACAGTCTTTTTATTTTACTTTGTTAAATGTTTAAATGAGAGTTTGACTGATTAATTAATGTTAAAAGTTTAGTTGAAAACTATAAAAGTTAATAATTTTTTTGTTATTTGAACGAATGAATCTAAAATAGATGAAAAATAATCCTAATCTACGTTTTTCCACATCTAGAATGGACCAGACCGTACTCCAACACAGGCAGTGTATTTTAAATGAATGAAGGATATGATATAAATCTGAAGTAAATAGATGTATTATGCATTTCATAATATCATAGTAATCTATTTCTGTATGTAGTTTGTTATCAGAGAAGAACATTATCCTGTTAGTTAGGTTTATTGCTTAACCAGATTGATTGTTGTAAGAATGCTAGAAAAGAAACAGTCATAATACTTTACAGATAGCAGGTTATTATATTAATAAGTTATTTCAAATAGATAAGTATTATTTTTTTTACACAGTACTTTATTTTGTAAGTTATACTATTAACCTGTAAGAGAGGCAGTAGAAATAACTTAGATAAAACACTTATTTTTTTTATTTTTCCAAGTAAAGATTTAAGTCTGATATACCTAGCTTATTTATTGTTAATAATAACTGAGTTTATCTATAAATATTCGTACATCAAGTAGGGTATTACTAGAAGAATTAATTTTCTATAGCTAAATTAAATACAAAGATGAAGAACCTCTTAACAAAGAACTCTATTAACCCTATCGGTATTTTAATTTAATAAAAACAACTAGAATACGATGGTAACTAATGATTAATAAATACTAATTATAAAAGAACTAAATTATTTTCATTATTATAAAAAAAATTTACTTGTAAAAGAAAGTACAGGGTCGAAACCCTAATAACAAGTATATTATAATTCACAATCATTTAAATGATAATCCAAGTTTTTGGATTAATTATTATTCAACAACTAAATTATTGTAGATTATTATAGACCTGTAAAGACAGTAAAGAAACAACCACAGTAAAATAACTGAAAGTACACACTATTCATCTTTAAAAATTAAATAAATCAATTTAAGTTAAGTAATTAAAACTTAAGAAACAAATTGAAGATTTTTTTTTTACACAAGGGTTACCTACAGGAAACCCTAGCTCGAATAGTTGAGCCTGTAAATAGATAATTATAACATGACAATATAACATTCATAAAAACCATTAACAATATTATTAACACAGAATAAACAATTTACATCCAAATTTCTATTACACAGGAGAATAAGGGTAAAACCCTAGATTACAAAATCACCTTAAGAGCATAAAGATAAATTGAGTTCAAGCCCAAAAAGGAAAAACTCTATGATTTAAAATAAACTGTGCATGGCTTGACATGCCGCAAAAGCTATAAACATAACATTGTACAAAAACAAGAAAGCAACTATTTACAAGTCACGACTTGAGCCAAAGTACCCTACTGGAAGCAAGGGTTTAACAAAAACCAAACTAGTAATAGGAGGAACAATAACCCATGAAGGGTAACAACCAAGCTGAAACTTTCCAATTGGAAACTGTCCCTTAAGGTTTGCACAAGCAAGGAATGCCATTTGATAACCAGGGCTTACTCGTAGCCAAAGTGTCGGTCCTTTTCTTGAAGTTTTTCTACCAAAGGATGAGCAAACTGTCACCTGCAAAGAAGAAAACCTATGATAATTAAAATATGATTTCAGAAATGTATACTGAAATAAATTTGAGTTTAAAAGTTCTTAAGAGTTTACAGTACTTGAAAGTGAAGGTTATGGAGCCACGAAGAAATAGAAGCATCGCCACCAGCGAAGCAAAAATCCAAGCCTTCATACTCGCAGTGATAGAGACAATGGAGGCTCATGTATAATCCACTGACAGCATTATCAAGAATAAGTATGGGAAACATCCAAGTAGGAACTAGACAACGAAGTTGGAGCTGTCACCAACAATGCAAAGTGTGAAAACTAGTTTCTCAAACCATACGACGAGGGCAACACTGTAACAACAACAAGCAAATTTTAAAATCTATCTCTACAAGGGTAGGCCACGGAGGAACAAGCAAGGAGCCACTTACAGGCCATAAGCTTTAAGCCATGACTATCTACAAACCCTTGCAGAGATAAGACTCTCAGTTCACAAAAAGAGTTTGAGAATAATTAATGTAAACTCAAAACAATTTAAACCAGGACTCGGAGCACAACTAGCAACAGCAAGGTAACATGGCCGCCATGAGAAGGGTTGCAGAGTGACCCGAAGGCCCGAGAACTACAGAGGGAAATAACAAAGAGTAGGGTTACGACGATTTATATAATTCCAACACTTGGCCAGGATAAGACCATGTGGTCACTAAAATTTTTAACCATGCAGTGGGTCGTCGCAATAGTTACCTAAATTACAATGATAAACAATAATTCGGATCATTGAGCACGTTGTATAAAAACCTTATTATTACATTGTATTCGATTACACCGCATAATATATGGTATGATAGTTTAGTACCAAAATAACCACATTAAACTATACGTTGACCTAACAACCGGTGTCACCTTTTAAACTGTAGATTATCTCGAAATAATTCATGCATAGAAACTTAGATCATTGTTAACCATATGTCCAACATGTTCAACAAGAATAACTAAAGGAAAAAAAACTATTTTTACCTCACGGAAGTGGTTTGAAATATAACAGCTTATTTACTAAGCTCGTAATTGCAAAAAGAAATACTACTGGATACTTTATGAAATTTAATGTGTTAGACGTACAATCACACCTATAAAAACCTGTAAGAACAAGTAAGCTTTTTGTGTTAGCTTAAATGCTAAGTAACCCCAGGTTTCAATGTCATATTCCACCTACTTGCCATAAATAAAAACTCATCAGTAAACTGAAAGAAGAAATATTGTGCGAGTTAAACTTAACCTTGTATCAAAAAGGAAACTACTGAGTTAACATAATTGAGATTATGTATAAACCAATCTATTAACTGTTTCTTTTATTGCTAACCTTTAGCTGTTAGAAAACCGCAGTTCCATCATTTTCTGTTATTTCAAAATTTTAAATTTTTGTGAAATTTTGGGGTTTTGACAGTCTTGTATTGGTCTGTAGGCGTGGTGAAGACACATTTTCTCATGATTCAAAAGTATTGATGTATTGCATATGCCTGATTGATGTTGATCACCTATTAAGCTGATTCTTGCCTCAAAGTGATAAATTTCTCTATCAAAGCTCTCGCCTATCATATCCCTCTAGCCTCATGATTTGGGGGGCATTCTGTTACACCCAAATCTCGTCATCAACATGTGATAAGATCCTAAACATCCATATTTTCCCTCATTCCCAAATCTTGAAGTGAAAACTTTGATCCAAATGTCAAATTTGCATATAAAAACCTAGCACCGCTTCTACCCTTAAGCTTAGGAGCGGTTTTTAAGCACCTCCCGAGTTGTGTTGAAGACAGGCGGTGGCACCACCTTTACTCTTTTTTTTAAGAGCGGTTCTTCCTAGCACCGCTCTATCATCAAGAATCAGGAGTGGTGCCCTTGGTAAAAATTGAAAAATATAAGCATCGTGAAGCTTCTAGATCAAAAGCTTCATGGCATGCCTTATCCCTATTCACCTAGGTCAGTTGAGCTCGAGATCCATGCTTTGGGGATCTCATGTCCACCTCACCCACCAAAATCTCAACCATCCCTATCCATTTGAGGCCTATATAAATAGGCTCATACCCCACGGTTGAGGGGAGAGCAAAGTCATGCTATGATTTTGACATTCTGGCGTGATCCATCAAGAGTAAGCATAGAAGAGAAAGTTGGAGCTATCGGGGATAAGACATCAGTTTTATGGAGGAGTACATCAACACTAAGGCACAGGTTGTAAACTCTTTCATTATTTATCAATGCAAAGTTCTTTTTCTTCCCATATAAATTGTTATGTATAATCTTGCATGTTTATTATTGGATTCCTTAGTCACCAATATAGATCTATAGATAATACTTTGTTACTTTGATCTTTTGCATTTGATGTGTGTTTGCAGGTATCTTCTTGGAGATCTTTTGCCATAGGTGAAGGGCCACATCAATCTTCTGAATATTGTTTTCCAGGTGTCTGTAGTTTCTAGGAGAACTCTATCAGTGTTTTTGTAGCTGATTTGTTTTGGATCTGAACCATTCAGACCAGAGGAACAACTTATGTCCGTAGAAGGTGCAAAATTCCTGACAACAGGGGTGAAAAAACCTCATGAATGACCTAAATCCAAGGGAACGTTGTTGGCATAGACTTCAATGAGTGCAAGTGGAGCATGGAGGCATGTGCACCTTGTTCTTTACGGCTGTTAGTTTGCAGATCATGGCATTGTAATGATAGAGGTCGAGAAGAGGCAGAGGAAAAACACAATCTTGGAAAGAGCCATGGTTTGTCCTATGGTTATGCTCAAGGAGAGATCTATTATTCAAATAATAGCTATAGGAAGGCATCGACATAGAGAAGATAGCATCCCACGTGAGGAATGTTTTTTCTTTATGATGAGGAAGAGAGGATCGAGATTGTTGCAAAGGTTTGAGCTCATGAACAAACCCTCTTAATGATTTAGAATCAGGATAAAATTGTCAATGAGATCACCTCTATTGTTCGTTGAGGTTGTTATAATACAAATCACAAGAGACGGTATTAAATTTTTCAACATATCCATTCTATTTATCAATGATATATTACATGTATAACTCCACCAAATTAATGGATAACGGATTTGAAGAGATCGCGAAATGTTATGTGGAAAGGATACATGATCTACACTCAACGTGGAGGAAACTTTGGTGAACTGTTTGGGGTTTCTTCTAAGGAAGGAATGGAGGTTTCAGAACCTGATATATCATACTATAAATCAAAAACACATATGTATGAAACATATATATGAGAAACATGATTTATCCTAACACCCAAAGAATACAAGCGCTTACCATCTTCTTGTTCCAAGGAGAGCTTGCCTTCTTCTCTTCTTGCAAAATATGGAACACCAATATTATTGTATTCAAGTAGCTTGGTCATGATGTCCAAATTCCTTCTTAAACAAGATTTTTCAAGATTTGAACATTTGCAATAACCACATTTGGGATTCTCTCTCTTACTCTTCATCCTCTTGGCTTTCGAATCCTCATTAGTTGAACTTGATCTTTCTACATCTGAATGCTTCTTCTCCTTCACTCTTTGTTGCTTCGAATCCTTGGATTTATTCTTTCCTTTAGCTTGATTCAACACACCTACAACAAGGGATTGATTCTTGGTGGAATTTATGGTACCCATTTGAACCAAATTATCTTGTACCTGAGTCAAATACTCCATGAAGTTTTCCAAGGTAGGAATTCTCCAATTTCTAATTGTCAACTTGCCTGAATGGAATGTCGAGACAAACACAGAATACTCAAGACCTAGCTTCGAAAGGATAGACAAGATCAACTGCTATTCTTTCTTCTCGATGCTCCATTTTTTTAGGCGAAGCACCAACAATTTGAACTTTGTGAAGAAACCCTGGGTCGTCTGAAAGTGAGTTGACCTCAATGAGATGAACTCATTTTCAAGTGGATGTCCTCTCATCTCATATGTCTTCCCAAACAAAGAATAGGGATTGATCCAAACTTCATTGGGTGTGGAAATATTGTCTACATGGAAGAAAAGGTACCTCGAAATGTTAATACAAAGCATCTTGATTGTTCCATCTAACCTGCTGAAGTACTTTGATTTTTCCATAGCATAGTTGGGCTCATTCTCAGTCCCCATGGTGACTATGTAGAGGAATTTTGACCTCAGTTGGATCACCATTTTGTCATTCCATTCAAAATTATTGAATGGGGTAATCAATACATGACTCTACTCCATTTATTCTTGCGCACTGAGTGGCAAAGACACCCAAACTACCTACAATGCAAACACTCAAATTTTTCTGGAGCCTGGCCCTAGATTGCAACTCAAACTCTCTGAATTCCACTTCCAGATCCAAATAGATATGATACCCTATGAAAATATTATTCATAATAATATCTATAAGTTAAGATAAACCTCACAACTAAATATTTTCACAAATTATGCAGAAAGAATTGTAAAAGAGAAAAATTAACACACAAATATGGTGTTAACAATTATTGTACAGCCTATAAATGTCTGATACATGTTTATAATAAAATTGGAGAAAATTATTATCCTTAAGAGGAAAATTGGTGGCATACATGTGACAGGCTCAAATTGGACCTCAAACCCCCCTAGGTTGACCAATTAGCTCCCAAATGACCTCAAACGGACACAAATGGCCATGTGAACATGGGTGAAACATGCTAGGACATAAATAAGGGTAGGATAGGCATGGTGGACTACATGGGTGAGTGGGAGTGGCTCTAGGAAACATCTAATGGTCCAAAAGGGCCAAATACCACCCAAATACATGGACGTGCACCTTTAGTCAAACTAGTTCCCTGTTTTAAGGAGTGGGAGCACCCAAATTACTGAAATATCATTAATGAGGGAACTCATGCTCCTTCCTGACAAAAAGGTGGTCTCTTGGGTGTATTAATGATTCCAAAACCCCCATATACCTTGCTAGACCAACATAACCAGGGTTTGGACCATATAACATAAGTGTAAAACAAATAAAGTGTGTCCTAGGTGGTATGATGCTCTAACAATATTGAGTTTACAAAGAACTTACACAAAGCTTCCCGGCGCAATTTGAACGAGGTCAAAAGGACTTCGTATGTGAAAGAAATTACAAGTTGAAATTTTTGACAAAAAGGAGGTTTTTCCAACAAAAGTTCACAAGACATTAAACACATGTATTTTAAATTAAAATTAAAAGATCAATGAAAACTATGAAAACTGAAATTTATATGAGAATTCTCATACAAATTATCATTTAAATTGTAAAAGGAAATTAAAAAGGTGTGAGAATACACCTCATCATTCGACTTCCTAGTCTTAAGGGTGTTGAGATCTTCATGGAGAAAGACGAGAACTTTTCTCCACATATCCCTTAAGGTGTTTCTTGATCCTAATTTAGGGGATCATGGGAGAGTTATTCTCCTTAACATGTGTGATGAGTAATCATCCATAAAAAATGATATAAAATCCTCTCATTTGGAGAATGAAGGTAAGCTTTTTGGAGAGAGCTTTCTAGTAAGCCTTGTATGAGAAAATCCATCCCAAGATGGCAGAAGAAGTTTAGTTCATGTGAGATCCATATTTATTCTTGGTGAGGTAGAGGAAGGAATCACAACATGGGAATGAACCAATTGAATTAAAGAGCATACATATGTAATTAATAAATCCATATATCTTTGAAGAAGATAATAAAGCAACTCAAAGTTTTATTCAGTATGAAGACATATCTAGGAGCTCTCATGAACTCTGTTATCATCTGGTTTTTCATGTATGCATGTGTGAATACTTGTATTTTCTTTTGATTAAGCTGAGTTCATATACATAAAGTTCGACAAAGTGCTCATATTTGCATGCAAACGATTGTTAGCAAAGATCCTTATTGTAAACTTTTATGCGAGTAAGTCCTCCTCAAATTTTTGAGATCATCTAGAAGGATCATGGTATTTTCCCAAGGTGTTTTCATATTGTGACATTATAAAATGAATCCTTGGTGAGAGGAGTTGACTTAACACAGCAATTACACAGAGTGAGTGAGATCTCAATGAGTGGTTGCAGATGGAATTTGAACCAAGTGTACAACTGTTGGGGAAGCATCAAAGGAAAGGAGCAAGGTGCAACTATAGGGGAAGGGTCAAAGGAAAGCAGCAATGCGCAACTGAGTTCTAGTAACAAACAATATCAAAGGAATGATATTGAGGTTTTAATTCTATCCTTTTTTCATTGTAATTCCTCTGTGGGTCATTTTCCTAGAAAGGGAGTCAAGATTTTTTATCTTAATAAAAGTCAAATATTTGATGGTTTTTTCTCAGTTGGGGTCTTCCAAGGTAAATTTAAGTGACAATTGTATGTGTAATTTCCCATTTTTTTCCACTGCATAATTATTTAGTATCTCTACTTGTTTTTAATTAATGGTTGCAATAAATTGTTAGAGACCAATAGCTAGATCTAGGATTATAAAACTAACAATTATGTTGTCATTTTCTCATTTTTCTACTTTTATTTTGATTTTTTATGTTTAATGCATGCTAATATTGCTATATATTGTGCGATTCTCATGTTATAGGGGTAAGAAATATCATAGTTCTTTTTTAATGCTTTAGATTCACATTCTAGTATGGATGTCACCTATTTTCTTCTCTATCTCTAACTCTAGCCTTTGGGTTTCGTATTTTGTGGTAGCTTAGAATACAAAGTATGCACTCTATAGAGTAGCTACACATGGGGAATGGCTACAGATTTAGGGTATGTTGCTTTCAAATAATTTTCCATGTGTGAGGGGATTTTTGCACATATCTTCTATTTGCTACTTTGAAAGCATGAGCCTTTCATTTTGAAAACCTTTTCTCCAAATCATCTCCAAGCTAATTATGTGTAATAAACATTTCTATTTGCATTTTTATTAGCAGTTATTGTTCTAGTGTAAATAGTCAATTATGACAATTAAACAGCATGCTTACTTATTTCTCTTTTTAAATCTTGAATCGTAATTTTAATATGTGTTCCTAACAAACAATAACTATATTACATCACAGAAAACAATAAACAAAGTTATTTTTTACATTAAATCACAACAAACATGATAGTGTTAGCCAAAACTGAGATGACTAAACTTGAGTTTACTGCTCAGTTATTAAAAATTAAAAATTCACTCCGACCTCTTTTTCATTTTACTTGTCGGGTGAAACCGACTGGTTTTACTTCGACCACTTATCGATTACTTCACTTCGACCACTAGTCAGCTTGACCTCTTCAACCACTAGTCGGGACACCTAGTTGGCTTGGCCTCTTCGACCAATAGTTGTCTTGATCACTTCGACCACTAGTCAGCTTGACCAGTTCGACCACTAGTTGGTTTTACTCAACCGACCTTGTCGGATCACTTACTTTGGTTTGGTTTTAGTAGGAATTTACAAATGATGTTTCTTAGTCTAAAAGACTTAAGAATTTACAAATGTTTTTCACTTCTTAGTAAGATGAAGTAAAAACCGACACAATAACAATTCTAGAGAACTTATAAAAATATATACCCAAATATTTAGGAAGACTTGTGTCGACCACTATGTCGTAAAACCTGGAACTTTCACTGGGAGAGAAATTTATGGATTCTTTGATCTTTCACTAAAACCGTAAATGTAAACAACATTTACTCAAGTAAATATGGAAAGAATGTGTAGCTAAATAAACATGCATTCAACCATAAACTATTTCATATATATAACTTGTGTGGAAATAACAAAAGGTAATACAAACTTGTCGGCTCTCCAACTGATCCAAACTTGTCGGCTCACCGACCGATCCTTTTATAGGGCTTCGGCTCTTCGACAGAATAACACAAACATAAGCTTGAGCTTAACCTTCACTCTCTGCTTAGAGTTCTCTCTTTCTCTCTTTTTCTCACCCAGAGTTCTATATTGTGTCTAACTTGATTTAAAATTTTCTTCTTCTATTCATAGGCAACCTGAAATTGGTTCTACATGAATCTACAGACTTTCCATTAATGGTTGTAATAAATATATACCTACAAACTTAGCTTCAAAAATTAATTCGACTGGTTTATATTTTTGAATCGTGGACTCTTCCCTCTTGTCAGACTGACCGACAAGATCTGAGATGATACGGAATCTGACAGAGTGGATTAAGATCATATATGGACCTGCGGGTAATTAATATTTCCAACACTCCCCATTAATTATGATCAGATGGGATTTTTACAACAAAATTTATAAAAAATTTCAGAATTTAGAATTGCTATATGCATGACAGAGTTCACTGTGCAGAACTTGTCATTCCAATATAACTACGCAAATGTTGGAATGTGTCCTTTTCCAATGGTTTTGTTAGGATGTCTGCACGTTGATCTTCAGACCTGCAAAATTCCAAACAAATTTCCTTATCGTTCACCAACTCTCTTATGAAATGGAACCTTATGTTGATGTGCTTGGTTCTCTTGTGAAACACATGATTCTTGGATAATGCAATGGATGAATTGTTGTCGCAGAAGATGGTTGTTGGTTCTTGATGGTTTTGTGACAAGTCTTTTAACACTCTTCTCATCCAGACAGCTTGACATGCAGCGCTTGTAGCTGCAACATACTCTGCTTCTGCTGAAGACAGAGTTACTATGGGTTGTTTCTTTGAAGTCCATGAAACAACACCTGTACCAAAATGAAATGTGTACCCAGATGTGGTCTTCCTGTCATCTATGTTTCCTCCATTATCACTGTCAGTGTATCCAATGAGTTTAAAATTTTCTGAGGTTGAATACATAATACCAAGGTCTTTTGTGCCACTTACATACCTCATAATTCTTTACCTGCTTTCCAATGAGAGTCTTTTGGTGACTGCATCAATCTTGAGATCATACTTAGTCCATACATGATGTCTAGTCTTGTCGTTTTCAAATACATAAGGCTGCCAACAAGCCTTTTGAATAGGATAGGTTCTACAACTGATCCATCATCATCCTTACTCAATTTTAAACCTGTTATTACTAGTGTTGGGGTTGTCTTGCAATTATACATGTTAAATGTTTTTAAAAATTCACTTGCATACTTTGACTATGATATAAAAATACTGCTTTCATACTGCTAAACTTCAATACCCAGAAAAAACTTCATAAGCCCCAGATCAGTCATTTCAAATTCACTTTCCATGTCTGCTTGAAAATCTGTTATGCCAAAATAACTAGTAAATATTAAATCGTCTGCATACAAGAAAAGAATTATAATCTTACCTTGCTCATCAAATTTGGTGTACAAAGTCAGTTCACTTTCACTTCTGTGAAATCCATTTTCAATGAGATAGGAATCAATCTGACTATACCAAGCTCTAGGAGCTTGCTTCAAACCATAGAGTGCCTTTTTAAGCATGTATACTTTATGCTCTTGACCTGGAACTTCATAGCCTTGTGGTTGTTCCACATATACTTCCTATCCTAGATAACCATTCAAAAATGCCAACTTAAAATTCATTTGATAAACATGCCATTGTTTTGAGCAACAATGGCCAAGACTATTCTGACTATATCCATGCGTGCAAGAGGTGCAAACGTTTCATTGAAGTCTATGTCGGGTTGCTGTGTGAACCCTCTTGCTACCATTCTTTCTTTGTGCTTCTTCACATTCCCATCAGCATATTTCTTTGTCTTTTAAATTCATTTGACACTGATTACATCCTTATATTTTGGTACATCCACTAGCTCCCATGTCTGGTTCTTCTCAATGCATTCTATTTCTTCATCCATGGCTTGTGCCCATACTTCTTCTTCGACAGGTTCTTCAAATGTTAGTGGATCATAAATGGGAGAAAATAATGCAAAGAGAGAGAATGAATTTGGTGTACCAGCTTCATATATCTCATGCAGACTTCTTGTCTTTACCAGTTCTGCCAATGTCGACCTTGATGAAATGCTTGATGGACTCTGTTGTCCTCTTGGTGTGATTTTAGGTGTAGCTTGAGCTGCCACTTGTGTCGATGGTCCTTGTGTTGAACCATGTCATGGTGTCATGGGAGTCGATGGTGCTATGACCAGTTGACTTAAATGTGGTGTTTGAAACAACTTCCTCTGCCATATCATCATTGTCGATATTCGACACAATCTTGACATTTATGTCAACAGTTCCATCCCATGATTCATTCTCGACAAATTGAACATCTCGACTGATTATCACTTTCCTTGTGACAAGATCATACAACTTGTATGCTTTTGCGTCTTCAAAATAGCTGACAAAAATACATTTATGTCCCTTCTTGTATAATTTATTTCTCAGCTCATCTGGAATGTGAGCATATGCAACACAACCAAAAACTTTCAAGTGAGAAACACTATGATTCACACCTGTCCATGCTTCTTGAGTAACTTTGTTCTTCACACTCTTTGTCAAACATCGGTTCATAATGTATACAGCAGTTCCGACTGCTTCACCCCAATATTCATTTGGCAAATGCTTGGATGCCAACATGTTGCACGCCATCTCCATAATGGTTATGTTCTTTCTTTCGGCAACATTGTTCTACTGAGGTGTATACCGTGCAGTAAATTTCTTTTGAATTCCATGTGTCTTACAAAAATTTAGAAATTCATTTGAAACGTATTCACCTCCTTTGTTGTTCCTTAATATATTGATACGATGTCCACTCTGGTTCTCCATGAGTGCCTTAAAATACTGAAAATAACTAAATGCATCAGATTTATGTTTTAGAAAATATACCCATGTTTTTCTTGAGTAGTCATCAATAAAAGTTATAAAATAATTGCAGCCACCAATGGATGATGTCTGCATTGGACCACAAATATCAGAGTGCACAATTTCAAGTGGTGTGCATGCTCTATATGACTTTCCGACTGGAAAATTCTCTCTATGATTCTTGCCAAAAATGCATCCTTCACAAACCCTTTCTGGTCTGTTGATCAATGGAAATCCTTTCACCATATTCTTTGTGTGTAGTAGCTTCAGTCCACCAAAATTCAGATGTCCAAATATGAAATGCCACAACCAAGATTCATCCTGAACTTCTGTTTGAAATGCAACTTGCAAATCAGTGCTACCAATTTCTTTCCTGTCGAGGGGTTCAATCGTTTCTTTACTTTATTCCTTGAATGCAGCTCCTGTGTTTGTCTTCCATTTCATGTTAAGAACTATCCTCAATAGAAACAAACGATTTCTTGTCATTGGCACTTTTTCTATCAGCTGGTCGCTTGGACGCTTGTCTTTGATCACACAATGATCATCTTCTATGTAGACTCTGCAGCCTTTCTGTATCAATTTCCCAATACTCAACAAATTATGTTTCAGACCTTCAACATGATAAACATAAGGGATATAGTTATTCTCCCCCTATTTGGTTAGAATACCAATAGTACCTTTTCCCAAAATAGTAACTTGGACATTATTTCCAAGTGTAACATCAGTTTGAACTGAATTATCTAGACTAGAAAATAAATTTAAATTACCAATCATATGATTGCTCCAGCCTAAATCTAAGTACCATATGTCATGTGGACTTTTTTGAACATCATTGCATTTAATTGGGGATGTTGATGCCATTAACATTGCACTTGTCGGAGTGTTGGTATTGGTCGACTGATTTGGGCGTTTTCTTTCTTGGTCTTATTGTTTCTTCCTGCATTCGTATGCATAATGACCAAATTTCTTATAATGATGACATTGAATTTTTTATTTATCAAACCTCTAGCCACTTGGCTGATTTGGATTCTGATTTTCTCCTCTACCAGCAACATTTGCAGGACTTCTACCTCGTCCTCCTTTGGAAGAACTTCTTCCTTTGCCTCTAAAGTTGTTTCTCCCCCTACCTCTACCATGGCTTATGGATGAGTTTGTTGTGAATGCACCTTCCAATGATGTTTGTGTTCTGTTGAGTCTGTGTTCATGATTGATGAGTGAAGCTTGCAGCTCATCAATGGTAAACAATGACATGTTTGTGTGTTCTTCCAAGGTCACAACCAACTGTTCAAATCTTCAAGGAAGACTCCTGAGAATTTTTTCAACAACCCTTTGGTCTTCTATGGCTTCTCGATGAGATTTCAGTTGGTTTATCAAACCAACAAATATGGTGTCGAATGATTCTACCGACCCTAAATCTTTCATGGACAGAGATTCAAAATCTCTTCTCGGAATCTGCAACTTGGAAGTCGTTACCTTTCCCAAACATTGATAGGCGGTCTCCAATGTATCCCATGCCTGCTTAGCGTTAACTATTGCTGGTACTCTTGGGAGTATGCTTTCATGCATGGCTTGATGTATGTAGAACATATCATTTCCATCTTTTTTCCTTTGTTCCCTCAGGGCATCTTTCTCATCTTGTGTGAGATTGTTATATGTTGTCAGAGTCTGCTGGTTCTGCATAACCATGATGGACTATCTCCCACACATCTTGACCTCTGAACAAAGTCTTCATTGTTAGAGACCAATATTCATAATTATTTCCTGTAAAAATTGGAGTTTGCAATGAACCAGAAGTGGAAGCCATTTTTAATTTTTAACTTTCCTTAAAAAATTACTTTTGCACTTTTAAGACAATATTTCTTTCCTAAACCTTGCTCTAATACCAGTTAGCGAAAACTGATCTAACTAAACTTGATTTTACCACTCAGTTATTAAAAATTTAAAATTCACGTCGGCCTCTTTTTCATTTTACTTGTCGGGTGAAACCGACTGGTTTTACTTCAACCACTTCTCATTTACTTCACTTCGACCACTAGTCAGGACACCTAGTTGACTTGACCACTTCGACCACTAGTCGGCTTGACCACTTCAACCACTAGTCGGCTTGACCAATTCGACCACTAGTCGGTTTTACTCAACCGACCTTGTTGGATCATTTACTTTGGTTTGGTTTTAGTCGAAATTTACAAATGATTTTTCTTTGTCTAAAAGATTTAAGAATTTACAAATATTTTTCACCTATGAGTAAGATGAAGTAAAAACCTTGATCTTTCACTAAAACCGTAAATGTAAACAACATTTACTCAAGTAACTCTGAAAAGAATGAGCGGCTAAATAAACATGCATTCAACCACAAACTATTTCAGATATATAACTTGTGCGGAAATAACAAAAGGTAATACAAAACTTGTCGGCTCACCGACTGATCCTTTTACAGAGCTTCGGCTATTCGACAGAATCACACACACAGAAGCTTGAGCTTCAACTTCATTCTCTGCTCAGAGTTGTCTCTTTCTCTCTTTTTCTCACCTAGAGCTCTCTTGTGAGTTCTATATTGTGTCTAACTTGATTTACAATTTTCTTCTTCTATTTATAGGAAACCTGAAATTGCTTCTACGTCAATCTACAAACTTGCCTTTAATGGTCGTAATAAATATCTACCTACAAACTTAGCTTCAGAAATTATTTCAATTGGTTTAGATTGCTGAATCGTGAACTCTTCCCTCTTGTCAGACTCACTGACAAGATTTAAATTGATACGAATTCCGACAGAGTTGGCTAAGATCAGATACGGACTTGCCAATAATTAATATTTCCAACAGATAAAAAAACAACAACCAGGGATAATTTTAGCCTAGTGGGCTATTTTTCCATGTTTTTCCACCAAAAAAGATTCACCATTTTGCATTTTTTGAAGCCCTGTTTCGCCCAATTTTGATCGGGTAAAATTTTTTCACCCTAAAAATCGCCAAATTATTATATAAACGATATAGAATCCTTGGAAATTAAAATATTATTTAAAAAATATTGCCAATCATTTTATAATTGGTGTTTTAATAATTGGTAATATTCGCCAACATTTATACACTTTTAAATAAGTATGGTTCCTTAAAATCATCCATGACAACAACATGCTTATTTTTTCTTTTTAAACCTTGAGTCATAATTTTAATATTTACTCTTAATGTTTACATTACATACCAACAAACCATGACATCATAACAAACAAAAAACAAAGTTATAGTTTGCATCAAATCACAACAAACACGATAGCCAAACCTGCACCGCAATTCTTCTTGTTATACATACAGAAGGCAATTACATTGTAATTGCTTAGGATTCAAACTGTTTTGAATTTTAAACACTTAAAAATTAAAATGAGTTGAGAAAATATCTTTAAAATTAAACTACTAAAATATTAATAATTAATAATTAGATATTTATTTTATTTTTGTTGTCATCATTTATAGGGGAGGAACGTAGACATGTCACATTATGTTGCGGTTTAGAGTATAACATTTTCTATATTACATCGTGTCTAGACAAATGTAATGGAACTTCTCTTCTTCGGTTCTCCCTTTCGTTAAAAATAATTAAAATGAATGGACAAAGTATAACTTTACAAATGAAATATTGGTAATTTATAATGCAATATAGAAGGCTTGCAAAGAGTGAAAATGGTTGAATTTTAATATACAACGTATTACACATTATGTTGTTATTGGTTGAATTTTAAAATACAACGTGTTACACATTATGTTGTTATTGGAAATATTTATATTTTTTTTACAACAATACTCTTATGTGGAGTAATTGGCAATTGTGGAGATTAAATCATTACAAATTATTCGTTTAATTTTAAAATAAAGATATTGAAAATTAAAAATAAATGATATTAAAAAATATATTTTTGAAAATTTCAAAATTATTTAAGAAATATGTTTGAAACATGGGATATGAAATAGATACATATAAAAAATAAATTTCTCATTAAAAATAAATAGTGTTAAAAAAAATTCTAAATACATTAAATGTTTTATACATAGGTTATTTAGAAAATGTGTTTGAAACACAAATGTTTATGTAGTTTTAAGGATGCCAAGTTTTGGCTAAATCATTAGATATTCCATAAACATGTCACTGTGATAATATTACAACTATAATTACATCTAAATTTAAGGAGAAGTTGTGGAACCACAAAGAATAACAGGAGAAAAGAAAATAAGTTATTGTCACAAACCCGTAATTTCCATAATAATAAAAAGTTTTGTTTACATTATTATTTATTCTTTGTCACAACATGAATCTAGTGGTCGTAGTACATCCATATTTGTATTAACATACTATTGATTCGATTTCATGGATAATTTTTAACTAGACCTGTTGATGTTGGATGACAGGGCATGTCTTCTGTTTGGCGTAGTCTCCATTTACAGCGATGACTTGATCACAGCCTTACCAAGGTGATGTTTAAGTCTTTGAGTTTATTATGGTTTGATTTCTTAGGACATAAGCCTAGACCTATGGCTTAGTCCTTGCTATACTCTAAAATAACATTTAGTTGCTTAAGCTTATGTTTAACCCACCCTTCATACGAATTCTCTTTGGAAAAGGTGGTTACATAAATGTTTAATAGCGGGATGGTAGCAATGTTGGGAAGCTTTGTAGTAGACATAAATATTAAGATATGGTTTAAAGTCCCATCCCGCGCCTTTACCAACCATAAGGGTGATAACATATAATATAATGTTTGAAATGAAAATGATGGAGGGGATACAAGAGGATGCCAGTGATTTCAAGAGGGTTGATGGAGTTTTAAATAATTTGTACTAAAATTTTGTCATAGTCGTGATTATGAGTTGACTGCACAACTAGGAACATTTAATGACTTGGCTAATCTCATGCGTTGTGGGATCTTGACCCTCCATCTGTCATTGATTTCATTCCAGGGTTTTTGTAGGGTTTTATTATGGAATTAAGGTGTCATGAGGGTTTTTCAAATCATTCATTTGGTCTTGTTTGTGTTTTTTTTATGTTAATGAAGGCTAATACTCAACCGCTTCATGGGTTGCACATGCAACCTTTCCTTCTCTTCGTGGTATGTTAATGAGTGTTTAAATTCTAGCTTGTAATATTGAGTTTGTTTGGAGGTTTATTAGTGATTAATGGCAATGTGGCTGCCATTAAAACCTCAACCATTCATGGATCATCGTAAGGTTTACATGGAAGCTCAAACACATTCCTTCGAGTTTTGGAAGAGGCTTTGTAGACTGCAAGGATTTAATTTTATAGGTAAGGAAGAAAATGCTTTCATCTTACTCTGCAAATTCATTTGAAAAAGGTTTTTCTTAACTTGAAACAGTGTTGACATTTTCTTTTCTTGATGCATAGGCAGAGGAAGAAAAGAGAGAGCCAAGAAGAGTTGACCCTTGGCCCTCCATGCGTCTTAACAAGGTAAGCTTATTCTCCGGTTAATTTAAGATATCAATTCATTACAAAAATGGGTTTTATTCTAACTCTGTCATCTTGTTGACAAGAGAAGTCAAGGTACACACAATGCTTTGGATGAGCTTGCTTCACCGTCTCAACCCAAACTCGAATTGCAAGGTAATATTTACAATGATTTTCTTTATCCTTAAATCAGGTTACATTTTCAATGCACAATTTTAACAATACTTACATGTTAATATAGGTTTGCAAGCATGGGCCAGATGAGAACAGGGACATGGTCACCTCCTCTCGAGCTTCCTTCTTATTTTCCTAGAGGTGAGGGATTTACCTTGTACTCTGTTAATAGGAAGTAAATATATAAATTTTGGTTATTATGTTCGTACTAACGATAGTAGGTCAATGTGTATGGGAACACTGGTGCGGCATGGATTATGGATTGTACATTTGGATAAACCATCAATCACAAGGTAAGACTCATTTTAGGTTCGCGGTTAAGATGGGTTCTCGGTTGCTTTGGTTTGGGTTCTATTAGAAGATAGAGATTTACAGCCACTATGAAAATAGAAGATAAGTTTTCTTTATAAACATAAACCTTGTCAGGTATGTACTTAGATGCATGAATTATAGAGTGGATTCACGACCTCTCATACTCAAAATTTGTTTGATTTTACAATAGTTTGGTCTGTTATTTGGATAGTTTGGTTTCACGAACAATATAAATTTCACAGTTCTGAAATTTGTTTGATGTGTAAGATCCTCTTTGTAATATTTCAATTGGGGAATAAAATTGACCCTTGGGTCATGATTTCAATTTTTATTTGGAAGCTCGAATATTTAATCAAATGACTATGTTTATATCTTGATATCTTGGTTTTGTTTTCTTATTAAGTCTTTATCCATTCAATTTATTTATGGGTATGGAAGCCTAGAAATAGAGACTGAGTATTTGTATTTAATTTAAACCCCGTAGATATGATTTGTTGATTGTAGGTATTACTATTTGTTTGATTATCACATATGATAATGATTTGGTAATTAAATTGCTTTGCATTTTAGCTAGATTTTATTGTCATTGAGTTTAGAACTCATATATGTGAGTTGGGCGTTGTTTTTAAAACAAATCTTACTAAACTGAATAATTGGTTGATAGTGGTTTGATTGATTGGGATCCCTTTGTTCAGTTCTTTTTATTTATAATATATTTAGATCTATCATAATCTGGGTATGGAAGACCAAACAGAGACTAGGTTTAATAAAATATATGCGTATTGATTTTAAACAGAGATAGACTCCTATGTAGAAGCCTTTGGCTCCTAGAGGAATGTGATTGATTTATACTTTCTTAGATATATTTTATTAATTCATTATACATACTTTTATAAAGCATTTGTAATGTTATCTAGATGTATTAAACAAATAGGGAAAATATCTCTCTAAATAATCTCTCATCTCTTACTCCTAAATCTCATAGTTTATATTTAAAGGGTGTGATTTAAAGTATTGTAGCATAACATAGGAAAATATTGTAGAGAGGATTTATTAACAATTTTCTACATAATGAGAGATCTGTGATTTTTCCTACATTTGTACATGAGTAATTTAACAAATAACATCTTATGCTAAGAACATATTATTCAAAGAGATAAGAAAAAAATATTAGTAACAGACACATAGTATAATTATCAATTTAAAATGCATTTAGAATTCAAATCTATGCTCATACTATAATTACCACTACTAAACAATTAATAAATTTAGTAAGCAACATGTCACCAATGTCAGGAAAACGAAACAGAAGCTGTCGTTCCTCCCAACCAGCTCCTAAAGTAACCAAATCTTACTTGATCCAAAACCTCTAAGCTTGTTTGTTGTACCAAAAGGAAAAAATCCGATCAATGTACTATCTCTTTGCTTCAACGGATTATTTCCCTATACATTGCCAACCACTTGCTTATTCAATGGACATTCTATTTTATAGCATTTTCCGTAGGACTAGGTCATTTATGAGCCTCCTACTCTTTAGCACTCCACAAGGATCCTTGACTTGATTTTGGGGAATATGCCTTCTGCATCACTTGAGTTCTCAGTCAACAACTTTCACCATTTGTCATTTTCCCTGGTGGGTCAGCAAACACTCTTTTGACAACTACTTGAATTCTAATTCCTCTGAGTGTTTTAATTATTAAATAATAATAATCCATTACATTCATTTTGACTTTATTGTCAAAATATTTAAAAGAAAATTTCCAAGTAATAAATAATTAACAATTCTTTGGTGTATTACATACACCTCCCCTTAAAGGATAACACCGTCCCCGGTGTTATTATTTCTTTGTCTTTTATTCTTTTGTTATTTCATCTTGGAGTAGAACCAGATGTGCCTCACACATATTACTTTCCAATTCCCATGTGGACTCCTCTGGACTAAGGTGCTTCCATTGCACCTTGACTTCTCTGATGGTATGGTTCCATAGTAAAATTTCTCTCCTATCAAGAATATGGTTCGATTTTTCTCCTTCGAGTTCCACCTGTATAACATTCCGGTCAATCACACGAGTATCACCATGAACATATTTCTTTAAAATGGAAATATGAAAAACATTATGTACTTTTATTTTAGGTGGTAATGCTAATTGATATGCCACCGGTCCAATTTTTGACAAAATTTCAAATAGCCCACAATATCTCGGTGCCAATTTTAAGTATTTTCCCAACCTCCAGGATATTTTCTTGAGCTTTACCTTTACATAAACATGTTATCATGGGTAGAACTCTCATGGAGTTCTTTTTAAGTCGGCATAAATATTTTTCCTATCTTGTGAAACCTTCAAATTATGTTCTACTCATTTCACTATTAGTTCCATATCTTTTAATAAATCAAGTCCTAACAATATGCTATCAACAAGACTGCTCTAAGAAATTGGAGTATTACACTTTCAGACATACATAATATCAAATGGACTTAATCCAATTGAAACTTTGAAGTGATTGTTATACGCAAATTCTACTAAATGCAAGTAGTCTTCCCACTTACCTGGTTTATACATTACGTACATTCTCAATGCATATTCTAAAATATGTTTTACTCTTTAAGTTTGTATGTCGGTCTAAATATGATATGCGGCGCTAAAATTTAATTGTGTGCCTAATCCTTTAAATAAAGCGTTCCAAAAATTTCCTATAAATTTTGCATCTGTCTAAGATTACTACCTTAGGTACACCGTGCAAACTCAAAATTTATTTCATAAATATATCAACAATGTTAACATACTTATAAGTAAACTTTACCATAATAAAGTGAGCTACCTAACTTAGTTTATCCACTACGACCATGATTGAGTCATGTTGTTTAACATTCTTCGGTAATCCAGTTATGAAATCCATGCTGATAATTTCCCATTTCCATTCTAGAATGGGTAATGGCTGTAATAATCTTGTTAGATGTTGGTTTCCAAATTTTACCTATTGACATTCCATGCAGCGTGCTAAATATTATTCTACTTCCTTTTTCATATTAGGCCAAAATAAATCCTTCCTTGTCATGGTAATCATTTTCGGATATTTAGGATTTCTTGAATAAGGTATTTTATGTAACTCATCCCTAATAATTAATTTAATATCCATTGAATTTTGTATATATAATCTACTTTGTGTATTAATAACCCTCTTCTACTCAAACTAAGCTCTGTTTTTACTTGATTCATTTCATTTTCTGTGGTCTTTTCTTTCAATTTTTGATACTCTTTATCAAATTTTTCTGCATTTAAAATTTTATTTTCTAAATCTGATTCATAATTGCTCCTTTCATATAGCAAGTTTGTATGACAACTTAAGGTGTCTCCAAATTTATTCTCTTTTCCTTTTATATGTTTTATTTCAAAATCATATTCGTTTAGAAATTATTACCTAGCTTGTCTAGCATTAAGATTTTGTTAATCAAATAAGTATTTTAGACTTATGTTATCTTAAGATTTTGTTAATCAAATAAGTATTTTAGACTTAGGTTATCTTACATTAAGAATAATCTTCTTTCGATGAGATAATCTCCCCACATTTTTAGCACATGAATAATGGTAGCAAGTTCTAGGTCGTGAGTGGCATAATTCTTCTCGTGTTCCTTGAGTTTTCTAGACTCATAGGCTACGACATAGTTTTCTTGGATTAGTACTCCACCTAGACCTTCTTTGCATGTGTCTGTACATACAAAAAAATATTTAAAATGATCAACAGTTTTTAAAATAGTGGTTGTGGTGAACAAGTGTTTTAATTTATTAAAACTTTCAGTACATTTTTCATTCCAATCAAATTTCTTTATTTTCATTTGTAATGAAGTTATAGCGTATGCTATTTTAGAAAATCCTTCAATGAATTTCTGGTAGTGGGCAGTAATCCCCACGAATGATCTTATATCGGTTACATTATTTGGAACATGCCATTAAGTTATAGTCTTAATCTTATCAGGATCGACTCATATCCCTTCCTTAGAAACAACGTGTCCTAGATACTGAATGATGTCTTTTAAGTAGTCACACTTGCTAAAATTAGCAAATAGTTGTTGCTCCCTTAACACATGTAAGATTATTTAGTAAGTTTTCTTCCTGCTCTTGTTTATTTTTAGAGTAGATTAATATGTTGTTGATAAATATGAATACAAATTTATCTAAGTATTTACTTAACATACTATTCATTAAACACATAGAAGGTGTCGGAGCGTTTGTTAACCCAAAGGGAATTGCAATAAACTCATAATGACCGTATCTGTTCCTAAAAGCAATATTAAAGATGTCATCATCCTTGATCCGTACTTGATGGTATCCAAATCTGAAATCTATCTTTGAAAAAATTGTTGCTCCTCAAAATTGATCGAATAAATTGTCAATTCAAGGTAAAGGATATTGATTTTTAATTGTCATTTTGTTTAACTGTCTATAATCTATACACAATCTTAGAGTGCCATTCTTTTTCTTTACAAATAAAATTGGTGCTCCCCATGGGAAAACACTAGGTCAAATGTATTTTTTATCGATTAGTTATTGTATTTACGATTTTAATTCAATAAGCTCTACTATGTTCATCTAATAAGAATCCTTTGATGTTTGTACTGCCCCTAGTACCAAATCAATCATAAAATCTATATCCCTTTTTAGAGGTAGTTTGAGAATCTCTTCTATCTAAATATATCTGTAAACTCTTTTAAAATTGGTATCTCTTTTATTTTAAGTTGGTTATTTTTATCTTTGTCGTCCATTATGTAAACCAGAAAAAATTTGCATCCCTTACGAACTGAAATTTTCATTTGTAAGGATGAGATTTCACTTATGGTAACTTTCCCAAGAATTCTTGTTACAACAATAGTATTACCTTTATCATCCAAGCATGAGAATGTTTTATCATAGAAGTTTAAAATAAGTTACTCTATGTTTCTCTAACCCGTCCATTCCTATCAACAAATCATAGGACCCTAAAGGTAAAATATTTAATAATCATTCATAGTAAATTCACACTTTTTTCACGAAATTAGTGACCTTTCGCTTTGTTCATCGAGCAAGTTGTACTAACCAAGATTTTTCAAACTTATCTTGTCGTAAATTGTATGGTTCTACAATTCTAGGTGATACATAAATTAGACTTCCACTTGGATCAATCAATATGGAAATGGGTTTCTCTTTTATCATACTTTATATTTTGACCATAAACGTTTGATGATCTAATTGTCAGTTCTCTGATGTTAAACTCATTCTGGGCATGCTTCTTGCTATATCCCCCATTGTAGTAGCATCTTGAATTGAATGGATATTATTAATGTTTTTCTTTCTTATGGGGAAATATTTAAAGTAATGTGGTTCATCACATTGCCATCAGTTTAGTGGTTCCCTTTGTGCAGTATTTTTCTTAAAGGTAGTGTGTGTTGCCCTTTCCTTTGTTGCTGCAAGATTCTGCGGTTTAAAATTTTTATAATTATTCCCTTGGTATCCTTGATAGTTATTCCCAGTGTTCTTATAAAACTTAGTTCCTTTATTTTTTGGTTCAAAGTTGTCATGTCTTTTATTTTTCTAGTTACGTATGTTCTCTCATTTGTTTTTATTTCAATCATAGCAGAAGTTTGATTTTCTGATTGCCTCTTCCAGAGTTTTTGGATTATTGTATTCGCTTCTCTTCTTGAAAATAAGAGGTAAGAAGCTGAGGAGACACTGTATTTTTGGTTTCTCATCAATAATATAAGGCACATAATGTAATAAAATGAAGAATTTGTTGCAAAGTTCTTTCATGGTCATGGTAACTAATCTTAATTCGTAGAATTATTTAAATTTTTCCTCGTAATATTGTTCTGATAAATATTTTAGTTTGAAATATTTCTTAAAGGTTTTCCATGTTACATAACATTCGTTGATTCATTTTACTTTCTTTATGTCTTGCCACCATATATCATATCTTTGCGTTAAGTTATACATTGCCTTTTTTGCTTTTAATTCGTCTAAATAGCTATAAATTTGGAAATAAATTTTCATTACAGATAACCAAGCTTCTATTTTTTCCTCCTTTTTCGATATCTCCGTTAAAAATAGGAGGTTTGATCTTTTTGAATTCACCATAAATTTCTTCATACGGTTTGTATTTATTTTTCTTCTGGTTACTATCACTACATTTCCATAAAATCTTTATATTTTTCATTATTATGTTTAGGTGATTCTTCATTTGAAGATTCAGTCTCATGTTTAGAAAATTCCAATTTTCTTACCTTACTCTTATAAGGTGTAGTTCTTGCCACATTTAATTCAAGTTCTTTATTTTTTTCTTTTTCATTACTATGTAGTTTAGTCAGCAGAACATTATTTAACTCTCCAATTCTTTTAAAATATGTTTGTTATCTTCCTTAGCTCGTTTAATCTCTATTGTTAAATCTTTTATTGTTTGTAGAAGTTTAGATGGGTTATCATTCCTACTTTCATTCAAATTTAGCCATATTTCACTGTCTCTAATGTTAACTTCTTCATTGTTTACTAGATCCCTAGGATGTCATTCTTCTTCAACATACATTCCCACATCTTCTAGGATTCCTGCAAAACAAGGTTATTCTTCTCTTCCTCTTTGCAAGAGAGTCAAACCATAACACATAAAAATAGTTTTTTATTTCTATAAATTTGAGTGTTTGACTCGTTAAGGACAAGTGTTGAAACCATGCTTTGATACCATTCTATCACAAACCCGTGATTTCCATAAAATAACAAAATTATGATTTATGATTTATTCTTTGTCGCAACATGAATCTATTGGTCCTAGTACATCCATATTTGTATTAACATACTATTGATTTGATTTTATGGATAAGTTTTAACTTGACCTATTGTTGTTGAATGACAAGGCATGTATTCCGTTGGCGTGGTCTCCATTTACAACAATGACTTTGTCACAACCTTGCCAAGGTGATCTTTAAATCTTTAAGTTTATTATGGTTTTATTTCTTAGGACATAATCCTGGACCCATGGCTTAGTCCTTTCTACACTCTAAGATAACTGTTTAGTTGTTTAAGCTTATGTTTAACCCACCCTTCATACGAATTATCTTTGGAAAATGTGGTTACATAAATTATTAAGAGCATGATGGTAGCAATGTCGGGAATCTTTTTAGCTGACATAAGTCTTAAGGTATGGTTTAAAGGCCTATCCAATGGATTTACCAACCATAAGGGTGATAGCGTATAATATCAAGTTTTATATATGCAAATGTTGGAGGTGATACAAGTGGATTCCACCAATTTCATGAGGGTTAAAAAAGATTTAAATAGTTTGTACTAAATTTATGGCATAGTCCTAACTGCGAGTTGACAACACAACCAAGAACATTTAATGACTTGGCTAATGGCATGCATTGTGGGTGGATGTTGGATCTCGATCCTCCATCTGTCATTGATGTGGTTCCATGGTTTTCGTAGGGTTTTATTGTGGCATTAAGCTATTGTGAGGGTTTTTCAAAGAATTCAGTTGGTCTTGTCTATGTCTTTTTTATGTTAATGGAGTTCAATACTTAGCCACTCCATGGGATGGTATGCAACCATTCCTTCACTTTATGGTCTATTAATGAGTGTGTAAATTCGAGCCTGTAATCCTGAGTTTGTTTGGAGGTTTATCAATGATTAATGGAAATGTGGCTTCCATTACAACATTGACCATTCATGGCTCATCATAAGGTTTACATGGAAGCTCAAATTCCTTCCTTTGAGTTATGGAAGAGGTTTTGCAGCCTGCAAGGATTTAATGTAACAAGTAAAGAAGAAAATGCTTCCATCTTACTATGCAAATTCATTTGAAAAAGGTTAAAATATTAACTTGAAAGGGTGTTGAAATTTCTTGTGTCTTGATGTGTAGGCAGATGAAGAAAAGAGAGAGACAGGAGGAGTCGACCATTGGCCCTCCATGCATCTTAGTAAGGTAAGCTTGTTACTTGATTAATTTAACAAATAAAATCACTATTAAAATGGGGTTTATTCTAACTCTGTCATCTTGTTGACAGGTGAAGTCAGGGTACACACAACACTTTGGATGAGCTTGCTTCACCCTCTCTACCCAAACTCGAAGTGGAAAGGTAATATTTACAATGATTTTTTTATCCTTAAATCATGTTACAGTTTGTAATGCACAGTTTTAACAATATTTATATGTTAATGCAGGTTTCCAAGCTTTTTCCAGATGAGAGCGGCAATAGGGTCACATCCTCTTGAGCTTCCTTCTTCTATGTCTAGAGGTGAGGGATTTACTCTGTACTCTATTAATAGGAAGTAAATATATAATTTTTTGTTATTACGGTCGTACTAATGCAAGTAGGTCCATGTGCATGGGAACACTGGTGCGTTGTGGCTTATGGAATGTACACTCGGATCAACCATTAGTCACAAGGTAAGACACTATAGAGGTTTGTGGTTAAGCTGGGTTCTCAATTTCTTTGGTTCGCGGTCCTATTGAAAGATAACGCTTTACAGCCACTACGAAAATAGAACATAAGTTTTTTATATAAACGTAACTCTTATCGGGTCTGTACTTAGATGCATGAAATACAGAGTGGCTTCATAGCCTCTCATACTCGGAATGTGTTTATTTTTCAGTTTTTTGGTATGTGATTTGGATAGATTGGTTTCATAGCCAATATAGATTTCATCGTTCTGAAATTTGTTTAATGTGTAAGATCTACTTTGTAAATTCAATTGGGGAATAAACTTGACCTTGTGGTCATGATTTTAATTTTGATTTGGAAGCTGAGATATCCAATCAAATGATTACATGTTTATATCTAGATATCGTTCTTTTTTCTTTCTTATTAAGTCTTTATATGCTCTCTATTTATGGGTATGGAAGCTTAAAATCATATTTGTATTTGATTTTAAGCTCGTAGATATGATTTTCTGATTGTAGATATTACTATTTGCTTGATTGTCAGATATGATACTGATTTGGTAATTAACTTTCCCTATATTTCAGTTTAGAAATCAGATATGTGACCTGTGAGTTGTTTTTAAAGAAAAAATATTGCTTAACTGAATATTTGGTTGATAATGGTTTGATTGATTGTGATCCCTTTGTTTTGTTCTTTTTATTGGTAATATATTTAGATATATCCTAATATGGGTATGGAAGCCCAAACAAAGACTAGGTTTAATAAAAATATATGCATTTCTATTTTTAACAGAGATAGACTCTGTGTAGAATCCTTCGGCTCCTAGATGAATGTGATTGTTTTAGACTTGCTTAGATAAGTTTTAATAATTCATTATACATAATTTTATAAAACGTTGGTAAAATCATCTAGATGTATTAAAGAAATAGGGAAAAGATCTCTATGAAGAATCTCGTGGCTCTTACTGCTAAATATGATAGTTTATATTTAAAGGGTTTGATTTATAGTAATGCAGCATATCATAGGACAATATTGTAGAAAGGATTTATTAACAATTTTCTACATAATGAGCGATGTGCCATTTTTCCTACATTCTTTACATGAGTAATTTAACAAATAACAACTTATGTTAAGAACATATTATTCAATGAGATAAGAAAACAAAATTAGTAATAGACGCATAGTATAATTCTCAGTTCAAAATGCATTTAGAATCCAAATGTACTCTTAGACTATAATTATTAGTACTAAACAATTAATAAATTTAGTAATGAACCTGCCACCATTGTTGGGAAAACAAAACTAAAGCTTTTGTTCCTCCCAACCAACTCCTAGAGCTACTAAATCTTACCTACTCCAGAACACCTGATCATGTTTGTTGAACCATAGAGACAAAATCCGAGCTCAAGAACACCTGATCCTGTTGGTTGAACCACACAGACAAAATCTGAGCAATGTGCCATCTCTTTGCATCAACAAATCATTTCTCCATCCATCGCCAACCACTTTCTTATTTGATAGACATACTGATTTATAGTAGTTTTCATAGGACTTGGTCATTTATGAGCCTCCTTTTTAGCGTGTCTTTAAAACTCCACAAGGAGTCTTGACCTGATTCTGGGCAAGATGCCTCTTGCATCACTTAAGTTCTCACTCAACAACTTTCACCATTTGTCGTTTCCCCATGTGGGTCAGTAAACACTCTTTTAATGACTACTTTAGTTCTGATTCCTCACAATATTTTAACTATTAAATAATAATAATCCATTATATTCATTTTGACTTTATTGTCAAAAAATTAAAAAACATATATTAGAAGAAAATCAACACTGATAAAATAAAAATAAAGTCCGACTAGCTCCATTGCTCCATAATGAAATAGACGACTTTAAGGGTTGAAGATCAAAATCACTTTCTAATAGAATGTATTATATACACCCACAATAATGCCCAATTTCAAAAAATATAAACCACAATAACCTTTTAACTCATCACAACTATAGTGATCTAGGAGTGTTTGTCTTAAAGCTCTTTTGAGCAGTTTTGAATAAAACCAAAAGACTCTTTACTTTCTTTTTAAGAATAACCTAAAGTGATCTCCATAAACTTAATCATCATCCTTATATAAATACAATTTTACAAAAATAAATAATTATTATTAATTTTATTTTAAATTTCAAATATATTTTAAAAGATAATTTTAATACTCTCCAAGTATCTAGTTTAATTATATGTGATTATGTGTGATAACTAATTGAAATAAATTAATGTGGTATGAATTTATTCTAAATTATAAAGTAATTACTAGGTGTGTGCAAGAAGTTGAGGGACCCTTTTGATGCAATGGTGGAGTGAAGTCATTCGCTCTTGATCCAAAAAAAAGAAATCAACCCAAGCAACACCGAACCTGCCAAGCCTAGTCCCAAGGCTGGCAATGGTCATGCCAATTAGGCTAGTAAACAAAATCGCGCCTCCGTTTTAGTCAAGCTAATCGCGTGCGCGATTTCCTTTGCTAAAACGTAGGTGCGATTGTTAAAACCTGTTTTTCATTTTAAACCGGCCGAGGCCGTCCTTTTCTCATTTTCGACGTGGCTATTAGATGAACGAAGGCGAAACCTCGACTGTGCATATGCAATTTTGGGTGTGCTTGAGCCCCCCATCTCCACCTTTGGATTAACCTTCCCTTTGTGAGGTAATTTCTTCAATTTTTTTCATGTTTTTTTCATTTTCTACATCAATTTATTTGCCTTGTCTACAATAAATTTGTAGTATGATTAGGAGGTAAAACAATTGCACTAAAAGAATGCTACGTCAGTCCTCTCTATGTTGAATCATTTGTAGCTACTTCATTTCTAAAAGAATCCTTAAAAAACTTAAAATAGCTATCATATTTTGTTATTCAAAGTAATTTAATATGCTCTATGGCAAAAATTCTGATTTATTGTAAAATTCCATCTCTAAAAATCTGAAGGAACATAGTCATTTTCACAATAGAAAATGTACTATTAATAACCAGAAGCATTAAGTCAATTTGTATATACGGCACCCACGTCAATATTGTTAATGCCCGCTGACAGTATATAGTCATGGGTCTTCATGTGGAGAAGAAGTTCAAGATTTTGCTGCTGTAGATGAAATGATTCATGGGAAGAGTGTAACCAGTAGTTTCCAGGCTGCCATAAATTGAAATATCAATGTGGTAAAATCTTCACTCTTATATTGTGCTTACATACTTCCATTGGGTGCATTGGGAAGAATAAAGCTACTACAGGATTTGTTATACCATAACCATTGAATATCACCCTCATTAACAATAGCTACCATAACCATTGAATATCACCCTCATTAACAATAGCTACCATAACCATTGAATATCACCCTCATCAAAATGATTATAATCTTCATTATTAATAAATGTCTTAGAAATTGATTACCAACTTCATTCAACAATAGCCCCTCTCATTAACAATAAATAGCTTATGAATAGACTAACACTCTAAATAGCTTATGTCGCCTATTCTTTACTATAAAATTCAAGATCAATATTTAAATTTACATGATAGATTTAGTTTATATGTCAATAGTTATACAATTTTCAGTTCTTAGATATGTCATTATATCTTGTGTTTATATTTCTAATGATATTTTATTTGTATTTATGATTGCAGTGGCTACTATGGATCATAACAATGCATAGATATTGAGGTTCATTGGCCATTTGAGAGAGATTGGTTCAGCTTGGAGGGGTGGAGATGAGCTCCGCCGCTCCCTGTCAGATTCATTATTATCTATTGTTGATACGATCGCAAGATCGAATGATGCGTTGTATAGCATCGCATCTTACAGGGAGAGAAAAATGCAACAATATGCTGATGGCTTGAGTTACAATGAGGTAAAAAATCTGAAAATAACAAAACAAGCCATCTATTCATTATTTAGACTGCCTGGGACAGATGACATCCCGGAGATCAGTAAGCCACATATTTCTATTGAGTGGTGCACTTTTCCACCCATCAGAGACAATTGGATGGATAGGTGGTACATGGTTTTTGACATCCCCCCTCACAACAATAGGGAAGTACCGATGTACTTCCTCCGAAAATTGTATGCAGAGTTTGTGATGGGGAAACATGTCAACTATTTTGACATGTTGGGCTTCCAGGGAGTTGGTAGGGGAATGCCCCAACATCGACCCCATGCTAGGCATAGAGATTCCAATCCACAGATACCTACACCCCGTTCCCAGCTACCGAGGGAAGACATCCCTCCTGCACATGACATGGTTGCCCAGACATAGGATGCATTTTTTACTCTAGCTGAGATGGTCTCTCGACACATGGCCACTATTGACTAGAGAGCGCCCTCTTCCTCTGCTGGTGTACAACCACCAGCTTCTGGTGGTGGAGGGACATCTGTTGGTGGGGATAGACCAACATTCGATGTGCCTCAGAGCGAGCCACACATCTGCACATCGTGTGGGGGACCCTGTTATGGTCCTAGACCAAGACATGGTACCAGTACGATGACTAGTGGTCAGGTAAGGACTTTTTTTTTAAACTCTGTTATTGAACTCAATTTTTAATTGTTCCATACTATATCCAACATATTAAAATATTCGTAATATATATGCAATATTTACTCTTGTAGAAGTTTGATGCATCTCACGGGGGTGGTACTGCACCCGGTGTGGTTGTACTCGAGACCCAGAGGACCATAGTTGAGGTAATATTTAAACACTTGTCATTTTGTTATTACATGTATAATTTTGTTAATGCATGTGTTAGTCTTGATTAATTTATTAAAATGTCTAATATTTACAATTTTTGAAGTTGCAGGAAGCCCACTTGGAACATGATGCTGAAGACATTAATATGAACGACATAGTCCAAGGTGGAATTTACGACTACTTAAAGAATGTAAGTACATGGGTTATGATTGAATCTTGTTCGAATTATTTAAATTTCTTACTGTACACTCCTTTATAGAGATCGCTAATGTAAATATAATTTTTAAACTTGCAGATGCTAGACGCATCTGAAGAGGAGCACCAAATTGATGGAAGCGGTCACTCCTGTGGTGGAGATATGTCCTAGGAAGGGGTAAGTATATTACAACATGTTATTTTTTTAGTACATATTATTCCATCCATTCAAATCCATGTCTAACTATGGTAACACTATGAATGCAGACGTCATCACAGATCCCTGCACCACCTCTTTGGTATCGATCTCCCCATAGTCCAAACATAGATAAGGGGGTTGTTTACACCAGATGAGGTCCCTCTTCCTTGAACAGAGCGACTGTGCATGAGGATCAACCTACTCATCCCATGGTAATGTACACACTTCCAATGGCTGTTGTTGGTTAGCTATGTATTCACTTCACAAGTGTTTTTTCTTAATGTTATTTTCGCATGTTTACAGCATTAGGATGTAGAGTCATCCATGCCAGACCTTAGTGGGATTGTTAATGCCGCTGTCAATGACGCATCTACAATAGGGATAAGTCATAGTGAGGTACATCTACTTAAATATTTGTAATTGTACATTTCATTTGTATTGTTTCTGGACATGCACGATGTCTAACTATTTAATCATTTGGTGAATGTAGCCATGCCCTGGTCCATTAGTGCATGCAACTGAGGTTGATGTTCAACCTACGGCTCCTCTTACTACTGAAGAGCACTAGCCTCATCCCCTAGAAATGGGTTTTCTAGTGAAATGTTCATTTTTTACATAATTGATTAATACTTTCTCATTCATGTACATGTTGATAATTCTTGAGATAATTGACATTTTTTTTTTATTCGCAGAGAAGCATGGCAATGAGGCTCGCTGCAAGGTCGAGTACAGCAGACGCACCTACACCCTCGACACCACAGGCACCTATACCCCCGACGGATGCAGTGAGTCTTTGTTTTATTTACAATTGAGTCATATTTTAAATTTTCAAACTTTGTTATTGATGGACAGTACTAGCTCAGTTACCTAATCAAGAAATATTGTCATTGATTTGCAGTTGCCAGAGATGCACAGTGGTCGTAGACGGAGCCAAAGAGCATCAAGGTCTGGGAAAAAGAAGAGAAAGTTAGAATTTTGATGTGTTAGTCCAGGACAAATATTTATTTTTATGTACAGTCTGGAGTTAGATTATAGGGGCACGGTCCAAGACAGATGTACTTTTGTTTGCACATGTACATCAAATATGTTTTGATACATGTACATTGACAGGCCATAGATCTAGGCCTTATATTTTTGTATTATAACTTTCATGGTATAAAAAATATTTCATATCAAGGCTCTTGAGATATTCATGGTTCAGTCTTTTAAGTGTGATTCTACATGTGTGGCGAAGAATGTTTCTATGTGTAATGTTCCCAATTTTTTATAGATTTTACGATTGTATGGAGATATCAGTTATAAATTTGAGAAAA
>LPNX010564410.1:0-24959 GCA_001517045.1 Pseudotsuga menziesii | reverse complement strand
AAGGCATCTACTAAGCTTTTAACTATATGAGAACTTGGTCCAGAAGCCTTTATCATCTTTATCCCTAACGATTTCCTAACAATATTCATGCCCCTAGATTTAAACAATGATAAAAATAATCTACATTTATCTCCATCACATTTAGAATCAAAATATTTATTTAGTATCTGTTGAGTTTGATAAGCAATACTACGTTTAGATAGCGTACCTTTAATGGAATTGAGGAGTCCTTCATCAACTTGTATATGCTTCAGAGTTCTTCGACGTGTGCTTTCTAATGGAGGTAAGGGGGTTGGATTTCTATCATCTAGTGCATCAATAATACACTCTGGCGTTTCCGTAGCAACTTGTTGTCCTTCACTCTCTTCCTGGTAGTTGGATGGTGGAAGTCCAACATCCTCATCGATGGTCCGATTAATATTTTCTTCTTCAATAGTAGGCTCCATGTACACTGCCTCTTCATGAGCTTCGTCTTAAGATGGTCCCTCTAGTGAATGCATAATTTCTTCTTGTGTTGGATTAATAGGATGAACCGATGTATCCTCTATAATTGGATTTGGATTAGTTTCCAAAGAAAGCCTCTGATTCATCATGTCTATTCTTTTCTTTTCTTTCTCTTCTTCGATGACTTCTTGAGGTCTCTTCTTCCTTGCTGATTTTCTTCCTCGGTTACGTACATTCCCCATCACCACAATGATCAATGTCAATATAGTTTGTTTTTGTTGCTCCTCAATTACAAGCTTCCAAACCTTTAACTTGCTTTAATATAACTATTAATCCTTCAAGGTGCTTCAATCTTCTTTCTCAATTGTTCATATTTCCCATCAAAACAACAACGAATGGGAAAATTTACCTTTGGTTCTCTTGAATAATAAGCAAATGAAAGTTATATCCATCATCACCATGAAATGACATTGAAGCTTGATATCTTATCATGTGTGCTCCTCAACCATGGAAGATGTCTTCAATGTTGCACCTACATAACAAAAAGAATGATGGAGATGGTGTAGATTGTGAGTATTTTCAAAGAAAGGCTCGTGCTCTTGAAAGATATTGCGCAGTAACTGAAATTTACAGAAACACGCGGTGAAGTTGCTCTCGGACAATGACAATTCATTGTTTTAATAGTCCAAAAACGCGCACATGATTTGTATAAGCAAAACACGCACGCGATATCGTCAATCACAATTAATTTGGTGGGTGCACGGCTAAACGAGATTAATTATAAATGAAATAATATGAAACACTTTTTTATGCAACTCCTAAATGTTCCCAATATGTCATTATTTGAAAGAAGATTTTTCAAGTGAAACTTTTGTAATTTTCCTTTTTGGAGGAAATGTTAATTTGAAATCAGATTGAACCTACACAACTAAACTAAACTAGTGAAAATGAATGCACGTAAACTATCAAAATTGAAAAATGACCCAACCAAAATATTTTTCACAAATAGGCCTTAATTGACCTAAAGGCAGAAACTTCAAATTATTTATTTACAAACCTTAATTGACCTTGAATAGATCACATAAAAACTAGAAACACAATTAGGACATAGGCTTATTGATTGGGAATGAAAGACATTAGAGAAGAAAGTTACTTGCTAGAATCCAAACTACATTTTTTTCACTTTTAGGGGGTACTCGTTGATGATGATGATGAAGGTGATGATGATGATGATGATGATGATGAATGATGATGATGTTCATGATGTTGATGGTGATGATGATGAAGATGATGGTGGTGATGATGATGATGATGATGATGATGTTCATGATGTTGATGGTGATGATTATGATAAGGATGATGATGATGGTGATGATTATGATAAGGATGATGATGAGGATGATGATGAGGATGATGATGATGATGTTCATGATGATGATGGTGATGATGATGATGAGGTTGATGGTGATGATGAAGGTGATGATGAATGATGAGGATGATGGTGATGATGAATGATGATGATGATGATGACGATGATGAAGGTGGTGATGATGATGATGATGATGATGATGTTCATGATGTTGATGGTGATGATGATGAGGATGATGATGAGGAGGAGGAGGAGGATGATGGTGATGATGATGATGTTCATGATGTTGATGGTGATGATTATGATAAGGATGATGATTATGATGATGTTCATGATCAATGATGATGAATGATGATGATGATGATGACGATGATGAAGGTGATGATGATGTTGATGATGATGAATGATGATGATGTTCATGATGTTGATGGTGATGATGATGAAGATGATGGTGATGATGATGATGAGGATGATGATGATGGTGATGATTATGATAAGGATTATGATGATGATGATGTTCACGATGAATGATGATGAATGATGATGATGAGGATGACGATGAGGATGATGATGATGATGTTCATGATGATGATGGTGATGATGATGATGATGATGATGATGATGGTGATGATGAAGGTGATGATGAATGATGAGGATGATGGTGATGATGAATGATGATGATGATGATGATGACGATGATGAAGGTGATGATGATGATGATGATGATGTTCATGATGAATGATGATGAATGACGATGATGATGATGACGATGATGATGATGATGAATGATGATGATGTTCATGATGTTGACGGTGATGATGATGAAGATGATGGTGATGAGGATGATGACGATGATGTGCATGATGATGATGGTGATGATTACGATAAGGATGATGATGATGATGATGTTCATGATGATGATGATGATGTCCATGATGTTGATGATGATGAACATGGTGATGATGATGATGATGATCGATGATCAATGATCATGGTGATGACGAGGATGAGGATGAGGATGATGATTATGAGGATGTTCATGATGTTGATGGTGATGATGATGATGTTCATGATGCTGATGGTGATGATGGCAATGATGGCAATGATGGCAATGATGTTGATGGTGATGATGATGATGTTGATGATGTTGAAGGTGATGATGATGATGATGATGGCAATGATGGCAATGATGATGATGATGATGATGAGGATGCGGATGATGATGATGATTATGAGGATGATGATGATGAATGATGATGATGTTCATGATGTTGATGGTGATGATGATGATGATGATGATGATGATGTTAATTATGTTGATGGTGATGATGATGAGGATGATGATGTTGATGATGGTGATGATGATGATGATGATGGAAATGATGGCAATGGTGATGATGATGATGATGATGATGATGATGATGATGTTGATGATGATGGTGATGATGAGGGTGAGGATGAGGATGAGGATGAGGATGAGGATGATGATGATGTTGTTGGAGATGATGATGATGAGGATGATGATGATGAGGATGACGAAGGTGATGATGATGAGGATGATGATGATGATGTTCATTATGTTGATGGGGATGATGATTATGAGGATGATGATGATGAATGATGATGATGTTGATGATGTTGATGGTGGTGATGATGATGATGATGATGTTCATGATGTTGATGGTGATGATGATGAGGATGAGGATGATGATGTTCATGATGTTGATGGTGATGATGATGATGTTCATGATGTTGATGGTGATCATGATGATGATGATGATGATGATGAGGGCAATGATGGCAATGGTGATGATGATGATGACGACGATGGTGATGATGAAGGTGATGATGGTGATGATGATGATGATGATGAAGGTGATGATGATGATGAGGATGCGGATGATGATGATGATTATGAGGATGATGATGATGAATGACGATGATGTTCATGATGTTGATGGTGATGATGATGATGATGATGATGATGATGATGTTCATGATGTTGATGGTGATGATGATGAGGATGATGTTGATGATGATGATGGTGATGATGATGATGATGATGAAGGTGATGATGATGATGATGATCACGATGGTGATGACGAAGGTGATGATGATGATGATGATCACGATGGTGATGGTGAAGGTGATGAAGATGATGATGATGAAGATGATGAAGATGATGGTGATGGTGAGGATGAGGATGAGGATGAGGATGAGGATGATGATGATGATCAAGGTGATGATGATGAGGATGATGATGATGATGTTCATTATGTTGATGGTGATGATGATTATGAGGATAATGATGATGAATGATGATGATGTTGATGATGTTGATGGTGGTGATGATGATAATGATGATGTTGATGGTGATGATGATGAGGATGAGGATGATGATGTTCATGATGTTGATGGTGATGATGATGATGTTCGTGATGTTGGTGGTGATGATGATGATGATGATGATGATGATGGCAATGATGGCAATGGTGAGGATGATGATGATGACGATGGTGATGATGAAGGTGATGATGGTGATGATGATGATGAAGGTGATGATGATGATGAGGATGTGGATGATGATGATGATTATGAGGATGATGATGATGAATGATGATGATGTTCATGATGTTGATGGTGATGATGATGATGATGAGGATGATGATGATGAATGATGATGATGTTCATGATGTTGATGGTGATGATGATGCTGATGATGATGATGTTCATGATGTTGATGGTGATGAGGATGATGAGGATGATGTTGATGGTGATGATGATGATGATGATGATGGAAATGATGGCAATGGTGATGATGATGATGATGATGATGAAGGTGATGATGATGAAGGTGATGAAGATGATGTTGATGGTGATGGTGATTTTGAGGATGAGGATGAGGATGAGGATGATGATGATGTTGTTGGAGATGATGATGATGAGGATGATGAAGGTGATGATGATGAGGATGATGATGATGAGGATGATGATGATGATGTTCATTATGTTGATGGTGATGATGATTATGAGGATGATGATGATGAATGATGATGATGTTGATGATGTTGATGGTGGTGATGATGATGATGATCATGTTCATGATGTTGATGGTGATGATGATGAGGATGAGGATGATGATGTTCATGATGTTGATGGTCATGATGATGATGTTCATGATGTTGATGGTCATGATGATGATGATGATGTCAATGGTGATGATGATGATGATGATGACGATGGTGATGATGATGGTGATGATGATGATGATGATTATGAGGATGATGATGATGAATGATGATGATGTTCATGATGTTGATGGTGATGATGATGATGATGATGATGATGTTCATGATGTTGATGGTGACGATGATGAGGATGATGATGAGGATGATGTTGATGATGTTGATGGTGATGGTGATAATGATGATGATGATGATTGAAATGATGGCAATGGTGATGATGATGATGATGATGATGATGAAGGTGATGGTGATGATGAAGGTGATGAAGATGATGATGATGAAGATGATGTTGATGGTGATGGTGATGGTGAGGATGAGGATGAGGATGAGGATGAGGATGATGATGATGTTGTTGGAGATGATGATGATGAGGATGATGAAGGTGATGATGATGAGGATGATGATGATGAGGATGATGTTCATTATGTTGATGGTGATGATGATTATGAGGATGATGATGATGAATGATGATGATGTTGATGATGTTGATGGTGGTGATGATGATGATGATGATGTTCATGATGTTGATGGTGATCATGATGATGATGATGATGATGATGGAAATGATGGCAATGGTGATGATGATGATGACGACGATGGTGATGATGAGGGTGATGATGGTGATGATGATGAAGGTGATGATGATGATGAGGATGTGGATGATGATGATGATTATGAGGATGATGATGATGAATGATGATGATGTTCATGATGTTGATGGTGATGATGATGATGATGATGATGATTATGAGGATGATGATGATGAATGATGATGATGTTCATGATGTTGATGGTGATGATGATGATGATGATGATGATGTTCATGATGTTGACGGTGATGATGATGAGGATGATGATGAGGATGATGTCGATGATGTTGATGGTGATGATGATGATGATGATGATGGCAATGATGGCAATGGTGATGATGATGATGATGATGATGAAGGTGATGATGATGATGATGAAGATGAAGATGATGTTGATGGTGATAGTGATGGTGAGGATGAGGATGATGATGATGATGATGATGATGGTGTTCATGATGTTGTTGGAGATGATGATGATGAGGATGATGATGATGATGATGATGATGATGATGAATGATGATGATGTTGATGATGGTGATGATGATGAGGATGAGGATGATTATGTTCATAATGTTGATGGTGATGATGATGATGATGATGGAAATGATGGAAATGGTGATGATGATGATGATGACGATGGTGGTGATGAAGGTGATGATGGTGATGATTATGAAGATGATGGTGATGATGATGATGATGGTGATGATTATGATAAGGATGATGAAGGTGATGATGATGACAATGACGACGATGGTGATAATGTTGATGATGATGATGATGATGATGATGATGATGGCAATGATGGAAATGGTGATTATGATGATGATGACGATGGTGATAATGAAGGTGATGATGGTGAAGATGATGGTGATGAAGATGAACATGATGAAGATGATAATGATGATCATGGCGATGTTGATGATGATGATGATGGTGATGTTGATGATGATGAGGATGATGATGATGATGATGACAATGATGGTGATGATGATGATGTTCATGATGATGATGACGACGATGGTGATGATGATGTTCATGATGTTGATGGTGATGATGATGATCATGTTGATGATGATGATGATGATGAAAATGGTGATGATGATGAAGATGATGAGGAAGGTGATGATGATGATGATGATGACAATGGTGATGATGATGAAGGTGATGAGGAAGGTGATGATGATGATGATGATGAAAATGGTGATGATGATGAAGATGATGAGGAAGGTGATGATGATGACGACGACGATGGTGATGATGATGTTCATGAAGTTGAAGATGATGATCATGTTAATGATGATGATGATGATGAAGTTGAAGATGATGATGAACGCTATTTTTGGTTTTACAAAACGCGCACGTGATTTGTCTCCACATAACGTGCATGCGTTATGGTTCTATATAATGCGCACGCGTTTTGGCTAGTTAAATCGCACTCGCGTATTGTTTAAATTCAAAAATTTATTCCCTCCAAATAATAAGGCCGAGCCTCCACCCATGCTTTCATGGAATTCCTATGTCTATGTGTCCGCTTTGTACTCTGCTTCGGATTCAATATGCCTGTGCCTTGGAGTATGATCAACCATGGCTAATTCAATATTATATCCAAATTTTCAATATGCTCGTGTTTAGCGGTTCGTCTGATTATGCTCCACACCTCCATTTTTTATGAGATTTTAGAAACAGATATGGTTTTTTTTGCAGATTCTAAATATGTAAATTTTAACAAGAATACATAATTTTTTCTATTTTTTTCTTATTTATCTTTTGTCATCACTCCTCAACTCAAAAAACACACTGGTAGTGTTTCGTCCATATCTCTTTCGTTTCTCAACCATTTAAAAAACAAATTGTATGGTGCACTAAAGAACACCAATCTCTACATGTTATAAAAAACTAATTTCCAAATAATTGCATTAATACATTCAAACGCTGCACCCACAAATGATGTACCGTTTTCGAGGTTTGATCTCTTAGATAATTAAAAAATAATTTAAAAATATTATTTTTATTATTGGAAAAATAATCGTGCACTAGTCCTATATGTTCTCTATATGTATACCGGTTTTCGTAAGTTTATTCCATCATTTAGACACTCAGCTGCACCCACAAAAACATATACCTTATAATTTGTCACAAAAATAAAAAGTGCCCGTTAAAATTTATCTAACTCTAGATAGTTAACACCATTTTCAATAGAAAAAATATATATATTTGGAAAGGTCATTCAATTTCCTACATTTCTTGTTTTTTACTGATCTCAAGATTCATTGTGTAAGTGTCTCAAAATATCCATGCAAATTGATGGATGTCCGTTTTTTCAGTTTTGTATTGCATCTAACATGCCAAAAGAGACCCTCAACTTCTTGCACACACCCTACTGAAAATTGACTTTTAATTATTATTAAGATTTTCATTATCAAATACATAATATGAAAATTTTAATTGATTACATGTAACACTTTATACATATTTAATATATATATTATAATGATTTAATATATATATATATATATATATATATATATATATAATGATTATGAAAGTTTAATTTAGTGATTTAATTCATTTTTTAATGGTTTTATATATTGAGTAGTATAACTTAAATTATGATTAATTATTTATATATATAAAAAAAATTTTAACACTTTTTATTATATAATTATGAGATACTAATTTAATATACAATTGGTGAAAAATTAATTTACAATTTATAAACTTTTACCAAACTAAAATAAAAACTTAAAAAATATTAATATCCTCGGGTAAAGTCCATTTTAAATACAAAACTATATCTAACAAAAAAAATTTAAAAATCAGTATAGATACTATTTTTTCATTTGAAAACAAAGTTCACTTTATCTATTATTTTTTCAAGTCAACTTAATAAGCTAAATATTACATTTTAATACACTTTTACTAAAATATGGAGTCGTATGCTTTCTTGCCATTTATATATGGTAAGGTTTTATAAATGACCATTAACTAACATACAGCAGAGTAACCCGCAGCAATATGATGATAAGCTATTTCTCTGGGAACAAAAGGATCAAAACCTTCTGCTCCCCATGTTGGATCCATACCCCATGACTATACAAACCTGTTACATTAAATGTTCCAAATCTGAAACAAGCTATTTCTAAGAGGAATAAATGAATTCTAAATGTTTTTGGCTAAACCTAAGGGTTCCCTCTCCCTTATGGTGGAGCGGGTCCTCCCCTTACGTTCATCACATAATATGCCTAGATCCCAATATACCCAATGCCAAAAAGCACAGGCCAAAAAATACGATATATGCCCTGACCACACCTTCATAACTCCAAATACCAGGATTAATTACAGTTTCTCTAGTGATGCTCCATCCACTCCATGAATCCTTTATTCCCAAACGAGTCATAAAAGGAATAATTAACTTTGTCTCCACATTTGATGAAGAACAGGATCTGCTGTATCTCCCCATGCCACCTTTATGTATTTCAATCACCATCTGGATAGACTAGATATGATGCCACCTTCTTTTTCTCAATTGAGCATAGAAGAAATAACATACAGCAGAGTAATGATTGCTAGTGCAGAGTCATTACTCTTTAAGATCCAACAGCAGCAGTAAGCCAGAAATGCACTTTGATCATCAATGTGTCCAATTTTCTTTACTGTCCATGCACTTTAATGTCGGTAAAGGCTAATTTCTAGAAATAGTGCAACGAAGTAGCGGAATGCAAAAATGCAATGCAAATATGATCTGTTTCGTGCGTATCAGACGTCTTTCACATCAAGTTATAATCTACAAGGGAAAGTAACTAACAGTAATACTTTTGGGATAATATGGTGATGTGTATTCTACGAAACCTTATAACACACAACACATTGTATACTCGCAAGAATTATCAACATATTCTAAAGTGGCTCTTCAATGCTTCCCAGGAAGGTTTAGGTTTAATTATATATGCCAAACCCTTCAGCATCGATCGAAGCCTCCAAAATCCTTCAGGTATCAATTCCTTGTCGCCTCGCATTTGTCAATATACCTTAGCTTTCACTATACGTTGACAACTTTTGCCGACAATTAGAACAAACCCATCGACAAGTTATCCAAATCACGCGACAATAATTTTGTTATTGGAATTGCATATAAATATACATACGCAGAACGGTAACGGAGCCATCGATTTATATGCTTTAATTTTCTAGAGGACTGATTGAAAGAAGGCGCCAATCTAAGCCAAATATTTGCAGGATTAATTTGTATTTTTGTTATTTTACAGATACTAGATAGTGTATCTCAATCATCCATTCCCTGGTTTGTTAGCTGAGGGGATTAAGGTACGGGATGGGGTCTGAGTTCGAGCCTGTTGTACGCACCGAGGATACCCCTCTAGCTCGCATTGTAGAGATCGATCTCCCAGGTGATTCCGTGAATATATAGTTATACATTTCCAAATCTATTTATTAATTCGAAATGCTTCTATTTATTTCTCCAATACTTCTTGGGATAATTTATTCCATGATTTAACTGTGCAGGTTTTAGAAGAGAAGATCTGAAAGTGCAGGTTAATAACAAGGGGAGTCTTATCATCAGTGGAGAACGTGGTGCGAAGCAAATGGAGGGAGGGAGATCGGAGAAAATGCAGAAAGAGGGGTATAAGTTCACAAAAGTTATCAGCGTCCCCACGGATTTGAATTTCGATGGCATCACAGCTAAGTTTACCGTTGAAAAGTTGCGTGTCTCCCTGCCTTTGCTTCACGTCTCTCACCAACAGAATCAAGACACGGTTCCTGGCAATGAGAAGACAGATCAATTGCTACAGTCGAAGGTCGAGAGGTCGAGTCCCGCAGGACAGCAAGCTGATTCGATAAAGGAGCAACCTGTACCGGCACGGCCTGTACAGGACGAGCGAAGCCCAAGCCATCCAGAGCCGAGTCGACTAAGTGATAATGAAAAAAAACCCGCTGTAGCTGCCAAAGAATTAAACGAATTGCCGGAAAAGAAAAGAAGCGCAGAAGCGCCTAACCAGGCTGCAGAGTCGGTTGGGGAGCCACCAATATCATGTCATGCGCAAGCAGCTGTTTCTGAATCTATACAATCGAAATCGAAGCAAGACGACGAGGCCCTGCTGCAGGAATGCGAAGAACAGAAGTCGGGAAAAGCACGGGAATGCAGACATCCTCCGGCGCAGGAAAAGAAAAAAGATGACGCAAAACCAGAACAGAACTTAGGTCATCATGTTATTGGGAAGGAAAGAAATGGAGTCGATGGTGTTATCAGTAGAGCAACGAGGTTTATTCGTCACCAACAGGAAAGAGAGAAACGAATTCAGTTTCCCGGCGCTTCCTGTAGTTCAACCGTTTCTAAGCGTGGGGTGTTGATAGCCTCGTCAGTGCTAGTTTTATCGGTTGGGTTGTACATCACTATTACGTCACGTAAAAGTGTAGACTAATAAAATTTCGATGTAGATGCTCTTTATTTTGAACACTAGGTTCCATTGTTCAAAAGAGCCTTCTTTTTATTGAATTCAAAGAAAAAACGTAATGTTTATTTTATGTAATTAGCTTATTTTGATTGTGCAATCAGACAGACAACAATATAGAGAATTTTATCTCAGACAAATGTATTTGTTATGTAGAATTAATTATCTTACTCTCTTAATTACTACACAAATTATCCACTATCCATTAGACAATGAAATTAAATAAAATTTTATAAATGAAAGAAATATGCGTCATCCAGTTCCTATTTCATCTGTACTGCACTATCCACTATTTTTTTATTTTGCAATTCGGCTGCCTTGGATCTTCAAAGTGTTTATTTTCTTAGTGGCACGCAATTAGTCTCAATTGCTGCAATACGTGTATATGTCAAAATCCTATCTATTATACTTTGGCTTTCGATTCTTAGATACGAAATCACTCTCTTCAATGGATTTTTGTCACAATATCAATATCAAACAATAAAAGTACCTTATTAGTCCTTATTAGTCCCGGCCATAGGCGAGCAGGGACTTTATGAATGGCCTTGTCGTCGTTTCAATTATCTTGTACGCAAAACAAAATAAATATGAATTATTAGTCCTAAGTTTGTATTGAATCATTTATAACCCAGTTGTTTTATCTAATTATTACTCTCTGTTCATTTGACATCTACTTACCCACCATTCTTTCAACCAATTGGAGAATTGAAACTCTTATTTGGCCTCTTCTCGAGGTGGGTATCTTTTTCAACATCATGATATCCTAAGTTTCAGTATCAGCTTGGTAAAAAAATAACGGATATGTGTTAATGCTATTACTCCCTTAGCATTAGTTTGTGAGTGATTGTTAACATTAAATGTTTGATTATGCAGAGAAATACTCTTCCACCCACGGCCTTGCTCTTCGGTGCCGCCTTGTTCTTCGGTGGAGAGCAGCCTTACTCTTCAATTGACCACCTTACTCTTAGGATGCCACCGCCTTGTTCTTTGGTGGAGAGCAGCCTTACTCTTTGATCGACAGCCTTACTCTTAGGATGCCAGGTGGTGTCGAGACATTTTCACGTTTATCTTTATGAAGCCGAGCCTTCTTATATGTATGGCCCTCCCGAATCTGTTGGCAGGTGCGGACGGAGTGGGCTGTATTTTACAATTGAGAAAGAAAGACAGACATCGACAAACATAGAGAGAATTATATTGGATTCTTCCAGGGCTGTGTATGAGAGCTTCCATTTGATGGGCGAGTGAGCATCCTCTGCAGAGATGGACAACACAGGTATTTCATATTTTTATCTTCAGCTACTGTTCTTTTCATTTATATTTGGCTTACTGAACCCCAAACTAAACTAGGAAGCTGCTACCGCTTTGGACAGTCCGCAGTAGAGACCCTGCAAGAAGCTTATCCTGCGACTAGACAAAGATAGCTTCAGATCAAAAGTGGAAAAAACACACAGAATACTAGTTTTGCTTACTTTCCTGAACAAACTTCAAAGGAGAAAGCCAACAAAATGATCAGCTATCCAAAATCAATGACTAATTTATCAATTCTCCTCGAACAATATATCTTTGGTCGGTTCCCTCATCGGATAGTTCTCTCCAAATTGATGAGAAGATATTCGCCTTTGACAAAATGCTAGTTTTTTGCTCTCCATACCATCCTGCTCAACTCCATGTCAATTCCCTCAAAACACACAGAAAAAAAAATGGAATAAGAATAATGAAAATTGTTGGAAATGGGTTTAGTTTTAATCATAGTAAACTTGGAACAAAAATTAATGAAAAAAAGACTTACTGGCTGAGTTGCGGGTTGTGTCCTCGCTAAAACTTGCTTAGTTTTACCTTGGGCGTCTTCCCTGGTTACCCTTATCCAAGTTTTAAGCCAAAAGAGTAAAGGAAAACTTTAGGAATAGCTATCCACGAGAGAAATCTCGTAAGTAAGTAAATACCGACCATTGAAGCCAGAGTCGAAGTAGGTGAATGAGCTCGTGTCCTTTTCGCTTATTGAAAAGAATGCATCAGATAGATGCCCGGGCATTGAGAGTGAAGGACAGATATTTAGGCCTCACACACTATCTCTAACTAGATAGAGGCCCAGACATAAATAAAGGGAGGCGAACCAGAGTGGAGTGGTGACAGAGCCATAAGCTAGTATGCTATCATGTAAATCCTGTAATATTAAGGCATCTAACATATAGACTATTGATTTTTGGCTAGACATTTGCTATGGACTATAACTCACAAAAAAAAATTAGGCTTTACATTAGATGTAACAGGATTTGATATAATTGCTAATGAATTTTGAGAATTATCTGCTAAGTGACTATTGCAATCTTTACACTATGTTCATTGTAGCCTTGCACGGATAGATATAGAAAACTAGTGGCACTCTGGCCCATTGAGAAACATATTTTAATGCATATGTCAATGTAGAAGTATTTGCGTAATGCATATATGAATGGAGAAGTATTTTCGTCACCCACCATCTGCAAATCATATAAATGACTGTAATGTTTAATTAGAAGGTTCTAAAGCTCCATTCATGTATCATGGCAATTTCACTCTCTCGGGGTGTCTAGCTTACAATGACAAACGCAGCAAGCAAGATATCCAACAAAACGCAAGGGCTGGATCTGGATAGCATGCTCCTCACTCACAGATGGTAACTTCATTTGCAACCTTCTTTTAATATCTGCAAATTTTCTTAACACATTTGAAAATCTCATTCTAGAATTTTGAAAGAGCCATTCTGTTTTTTGTTACAATCATTAATTTTTTCATGACTATTTGGTTTGTGCAGATCCAAGAATACGGAGACACAATAACATGCAAAGTAAGAAAGAGTCACTTTCTAAGCGCAATTCGGTCTTTGAGGGGAGAAAGAAAGATTATCTACTTGCCATTCAATGTGATGCCTCAATATCACATATTGAAACCTGCCCTACTTGTTTGAACCAGATAAGAAACAAATAAGTATGGTTGGTAAATAAATGATGGAAAAAGCGTTTTATCGTCTTACAATGGTGCCAGCCCTCGATAAAATTGAAGATCGGATGTTTTCGGTAGGTCGAGGTAAATCCTTCCGGACAACAATTGGTGAACTATTGACTCGGATACTGCTGTTGTTATGCCTTCGCTACTGCGGGCTTAGATGCTTCCCATAAAGTGGTTAAAAACTCAGAAAAAACTAGTAGCTATACTGTTTGGATTTTGAACTACTGGATCTGCTGAATCATTTGCTGGACGAGATTCTGGATATCGAAATGAAATTTCTTGCTGGCCAACCACACTATTCAAGCAACCCCGGACCAGATCATGCGAGAAAGAAAAAGGCATCAATGGCTACCATGTAATAGACCGAAGGTAAGATACTACAAGTTAATTTATTTCTGGTAATCTTCTTGCTAGCAAGGACTGATATCTATAATGGCGAAGAATGCATTGGGTCCGTTCATAGGAACTCACTATACCATTGATAAAGTTTCTCCCCCTTCAAAATTTTGATGAATGGTGCGTCGCACTGAACTCTGATACTCTGTAGAGTTTCTTAGTCCTTCATCACTTGAACTTTACCTTTGAAATAAGAAATACATAAATCCATGCTACCAAGTCTAACTCAACGCAAGGCTAAAGCATGGAACAACTCGAGCTTATTCGCATTTGAACACGGATACCTGTGAACCTGTAACCCTAGATATCACTTGGGTGATCCATTTCCTTCAAGATATATTTAACAACGCGTGTCTCTCATGCCATATAAACACTACACATCCCCGACAAGCTTTCAGACGCGTGCATGAACGAGAACTCATTTAAATCTTCGAATAAGGTTTAGTTCATTGGGGTAATGTCACGCATACTTTAATTTACTAAATTAAATACTTATTAAGCCGTAGAATATATATACACTTACATTTAATATCATACCAACATGTAACGTGTTATATAGTCGGGTTCATGATTTCTCTTTTTCTTTAACCCATGAAATATTTCAACTAAATATCATTGTCACGTGTGCATGTCTTAGAAATTTATACTAGCATATTACCTCGGATTCAACATTAAATGATCGCCCATTCCTGAATGAAGACATTCTTGTTTTGAAAACATGTTGGGTGCACTTTATCCATTAGATTGACAAGGTCGCCATTCAAGACGAGAACTCCTTGCCAGATAGAATTCCAGAATATTTACAATTCTTCACGACATTCTCTCTAGTGGAAAAGTTGTTTCCTACTAATATAAGCATGCAACTAGATTTCAAAGTATAATAATAAATTTTTATATAAATATCCAATTTTATATAAATATGCATGCCACATTTACTTTTGAATAACGGTAAATTCATATAAAGGGATTCAAATAACAACCAGTTTAAGGAAAAGCTAAAAATGAATAACGAATAACTCAAAAAAATTGTCGTATCTTCCAACATCGATCCCATCAAATATATGAAACTCTAGTCCCAAGCCAAGGCGCTGAGATCAACACCAGTCAAGGCCATGCATGGGCAATAAACTCACTTGAATAGGCGATCTACATTTTTAACTAAAACGTGCATTCATTGTGGATTTGCATCCACGGAAAAGTTATATATTACTTGTACATTGGTTTTAAAAGTATTTTGTTTACTAAAGCTATAGAACGTTATTGCTTATTCTCATATGATTAGATCTTATGATTTTATGTCAAGCCTCTTTTCAATAATACATAAAAGGCATAAATCTTTAGGGTTATTTTTCATAGACACGTTGCCTCTTTACCAAATTTTCCCAATAGAACAACGACTCTTACCAATACCTAATAAATAATTTAACATTTTCCCAACGTTAATGGGTGGTTTCTATGTGACACAAAATAAAAACTAAATTTAGACAAGCAAGTTGTAACATTCATGGCTGCTTAAAAGGCTCATACGGTTGAAGCAGGTTGTAACATGCATGGTTGCTTAAAAGGCTTGACTGCTTAAAATGCTCATACATTGGAGCATGCATTGCTTAAAAGGCGCACTATAACCAAAACAACAAACCAATGAAAGTTTGTTCTGTACCTTTTCTATTACAAGTTTGTTTGTACCAAATTCAACTTTTATCAATGAAGAATTTAAAGATTACCTTTTCTATTACAAGTTTGTTTGTACCAAATTCAACTGTTTACCAATGGGACATGCCAATTTGTTAATTTATTTTAGTTTGATGCAATTTCCACATGTAGAGCATGTGCCTTTGACTACATATCTGCGTAAACTTGCAAAACACACACTTGTAAATTGAAAGAGCTAAGGTAGCTTTGTAAGTAAATGGAAGCCAATTTCCCTTCTACACTCACAATTTGTTGTTGCCCTTCTTTTCTCAACCCAACCATGGCAGTCAGTTCCACAATCAAAGCTAAGTTGTAGCCCCACTTTCACCCTTTTGTAGGCGCTTCCTTGCCCTAAAAAAAAAGTAATGAAATTCTAATCTGGTTCAAATCCTTGGCAGCCGCACCCACCTGAAACCTCAATTGTGAGGCTTTCTTGTCTTTTTATTTCCCAATACTGTAGTCATCATAATTGCCTTACGAAGATTGAATGTAATCCATAACATAGTTAGATTTCATTGAAACTGTAACTTACCACTAATTGCATAAAATCTGGTGAAAGAAAAACAATTGTCAATTGCACCTCATCACAATAAATGGATTATTGAATAGTTACATTGCAAGAATTTACGTTCACGGAAAATCATGCCTTTGAACCTATAAACTTATGCTAAATCTTAGTTGGAGCTTCAAACAAAGAATATGTTACCCTACTAATGTCAGATGCTGTTTAAGCTTCGGAGAGTAATTTGTACCTACATTCATTATTTCTTTTGATTTGTGCGAAGACCCTTTTAAGCTCTTTGGGAGTGAATCCCATATCCCCTTAAGCTTAGAGCGAAAGCCCTCTAAACTACTGAATTAGCTGATGAAGTATAGCCCTCCTCTAGACTGCCCTATGTCCAGTATGAAGAGGTTGAGTTGAGTATTAAATGAAGAGGTTGAGTTGAGTATTAAAAAACGATGGCATCCATGAGATGTATTTCAAGAGATTGAGAAGATGCGGCCACCCAATCTACAACTTCCAGTTATTAGCGAGAAGGATCTTTGGTTTGTTGTCTTCAACCTAGACTCATTGCAAGATTCTAGAGTGGTGGAACCCGGTTAAAAAGCATTATGCTCCAGGAAAAACCTTTCGACCTATTTTTTTAAATGCTCATAACCATATCGCTGATTTATATATATTTAACAATGGTTAAATTTTCAAAGTATTGAAATAATGACAAGAGCTGCATGGCCACATCACCGAATTGACTCCTTTCTATTTGACTTATGCATCGATTGATATGCTATACCCACTATTTCATCAAAGTTTGATTTTCATTATACATATTTCAAATTTTAAGGAAATCAAAGTTTACGTTTTTTTTTACACATCGGCATGCTTTAAATGATCATTCTATTATGAGTTTAGTTCTATTTTTGGAAGTTTACTTTGAAATTTTTTACGAAATGTTGCGGCATATTACATTTTAAGAACTAAGATTACCTTAAGAACGAATATTACCTACAGATTATTCTTATCAGTGTCAAATATTAAGACATTAAGCCAATTTATAAAGGATGAAGACAAAACAGACTAGACTTGGAACAAAGATATCTAGCGCTGCACTCTTGAGTTGGGTCGGATAATTCTACAAGTTGGACTCGCACCAGCTATAACTAGCAGATCACGAGATATTACTTTATTGCGCATTAGTATATTTGCGTATACTCTTCTATAGCCTAAGCCCCAGACTCGATCGTTATTTCCCACCCCGATATAAATACATTAGAGGAAATTTGGGGTCTAAAATGGGCCTTATAAAAAACCATGCAATGGATGAGTTGGAGTGAGTTGAATTTTTAAGCCAATAGAATTTCAATATCTTTGGTCAACCATTATGGTTGAGTTGGACACATTATGCTTATGTGTCATATTTTTATTTGACAATAGCTAACTCCATATCAACCTCACCTTGGTTAAGTTCTTGAAAAGATCACCTCGAAATAAGATAAATAGATTTTAACTAATAAATATAGAATATTTTATTTGATCACTAATTCCAACTCCTCGAAAACATAACTTTCGCATTAATTAAAATTATAGTGGAAGCATTTTGAAATACTAAAAACATTTTTTAATCAATTTTTTAAAAAGAACACTAAGTAATATTTAATTTTAAATTGACTTATCTTGAAACACTAAATAAGACAATTTAGTATTTCTAATATTATTAAATAATATTTCAAAAATAAATATATTTAATTATTACTTCCAAAAATAATTAAAACGTGTAAATAGAAAAAAAACTATTTTTAATTTATTAAAATTATAATAAAAATTGATTTCAGTGTTTTTCTCTTGCCTACCTACCCACCCATTAATCTACCAAAAAAAATATATTAACATAAAAAATAATATACTTAGTTATTTCCTTTATATAAATTAAAATTATAATAAACTTTGATTTTATATTTTTTCCAATCCACCTCCATTGACCCACTGATCTACCGGATGAAACCCACATTGACCCAACCAGTAATACCCATATCGTAAATTCATATAAAAAATAAACCTGATGTTAATCGTATATTTATATAAAAAACAATAAAACTTTATGTTAATCCGATAGAAAGAAAACAATTCTAAATCAGTCCCGCTTTGGCTTAATCACGCTGGGTTTCTATCAAAACAATTCTAAATCGACTCCCACGCTGGGTTTCCAGTCGAAAAGGAAAAGAGAAAAGCAAGCAGTGGGCTCGCTAGGTCGCTGTGAAACAACCAGAAGGGTGGTAAGTACTGTATGCCTGAAATAAAATAATTGTTTTGACCAAATTTTATACTTGCACTGTTCTGGGCACATCTGCAGGACAGAAATCAGAGGAGTTACTATATACTGATGGTAAATGGTTCCAGGTTTATATAATGAAGTCAAGTGTTTATGTATGCAAGGGATTGCTTCATGGACTAGCAGTAAGAGTTGTCCCCATTGCTCTGCTTCATATTTGTGAAATTGGCTTGCAGAGGGCCTAGTTATAGGTGGAGCCTTGAAACCATAAGTTTTTGGCACATGTTGCATATAATGACATTATTGGTTTCTAATGCTTGCAGGATTGATAGATTTTAAACCTCTGATCCTCAAACAGAAGTGAGGAACCGTGTACGCTGGCCAAATTAGTCTATTGCGTTCATTTTTTTTCTTGCTTATTGCACAAATGAATTTGATTTGGCTGGTGAATTCATTGGAATGAATGGCACTGGGAATCTTGGCGCCGTAAACAGCGCCTGCTGAATACTTGCCTTTTTTGATATGACGCTTTCTATACGGATCAGGAGCCAAGATCATTCAAAAGATGGGCTATACGGGAACCGGCGGCCTGGGAGCTCAATTACAAGGGATTTCTAATCTTGAAAAGGTTAAAGGTAGAGGGTCCACAACCTTTTCTTGTCCACCATCTCACTATGTTGGTGAATCAACATCCTACCTAAGAGGGAATAGCCCATTGCAAGTGGAGAATTGAATGAAAGCTCGGCTCGAAGAAAGAAGGAGGGAGGGAGAGGGGAAGCGTCAGTTAACCTAAACCCTAAGTTACTCAGATTCGTTCAGATTCATTTTTGTGCTTGTTTCTTTCTCAAATTCTAGCTCTAGAAGCACAGAGGTGCCCCCATTGTGCTTACCTTATGGTATTTCGTTTTTTGCTTGTTTCTTCCTCAAACTCTAGCTCGAGAAGCGTAGGTGCCCCTATTGTGCTTACCTTCTGGCATTTAATCTTGGATAAAGATTGATGAATACCAGCATTAACTGTATCCAATGATTGACTACATGCACTAGCGGGCTAGCAGCGGGTATTGTAACCTCTTGGAATGAGAGGATGAATTTGATTTATTCTCAGAAGAATTTGATTTGGCTAGGGATGTCATTGGTCCCTCACAACTGATACCCAGGAATGAGTGGTGAGAAGTTGAATGAGTGGTGAGAATTTTTCACGCAGCAACAGAGTTTAATGTATATACACCATCACATCTGACAACAGTCCACCGCCAGAAGACAACCTCTTAGCTAGCTTTCTCCTACTGAACCCGCTCCATCAACATTCAAGGTGCAAACATCATTTCTACACACTATTTTTCAATGCTTTAGTGAAGCGGTCTAGGATGGACTGGTGAATGATCATCATAATTGATGTCTAGGAGAATGCATAATTTACACACAAAACAGATACAACATTACTGAATGCTCACGCATTGAGTCAGGAATATTTGATGAAACTTTGTTACAATTGGTGGGAAAGGATATGAATCTCTATAATTGAAAACTCACAGGAAGGGAAGGAATGATGTTTACTATGTTTGTTAAAATTCAGCTGGGAATCATCGATTTTCCTCCAACAAGTTGAAGATACATATCCGCTAATCTCCAGTGGATGGTCTGTTGATTTATATCCAGAGAGTCACTTTGCTGTGTGCTCTGGTATGTTCCAATGTTATCGGAACCGGACCGGTCATCGAACCGGCAAAGCCCAAAATGTGAAACGGACTGGAACCGGCAAAAAAATGGGTAAAAAACCGGCTGACTAAAAAATACATAAAATATTCATATTTTGTAAAAAACATATATAAATTCATGTGCATACATATGAATCTAGACCATTAATACAAAAATATGCAAAATATGCAAAAATATGCAAATTTACACCAAACAAGCCTTATACTCTAACAAGTTATCCCCTGTTCTCAATGCAAGATGGGTGTTGACTGGTTCAGAGCTAGATGTTTTCCTAGATTCCACACTATTTGGTCCATCCAACTTTCTTATAAGCTGAGAGTTTTTCCCCAGCTAGTCATATATCAGGAGATTCCTTTCGAGGCACGGTTTACCAAGAGTGGGCTCTTTGATGGTCTTTGCCCTAATATCTATCATTGTCCATGGATGGTTGAAGCGCATGCTTTTGCAATGCTAGTTTGCTAAGGGTCATAGGAAGTATTTTCAGGATTAATATTCAGTTCTACTTCAGGGTAGGGTTCATTGGTGTGCTACCTTGTTTGGAGATTTCCGCTCTCTAGTTCGTGGCACCCTCATCAGGATCTGGCTGTGCTTGAGGATATAGACTTTGTTCATTCTTTGGGAACTGAAGGGCCCATAGTAAAAGTTACATTTGTGAGATCGTGATTGTATCCGTGATGATGAAAAGCCACAAATGGTAAGAAGTGCCCATAGTAAAAGTTACTCCTCAAGTCTGCTCAAATACTAGGAACTTGGAAGCCCTTGAGGGATTTTTGTTTAGGACATGCAAGCTCTTTCTATGCTAGTCTTAATGATTTTTCAATTACCCAGTCTTTGGTGTTGGCTACTAATTCTTTTTTTTTCTCTATTGTTGTCAGAAGTTACAAGGGCCATTTTATTCCCTTTGAGGATGATGCACGAAGGGCTGATAAGTATTTTATTCCTTTATTTGATGTTTTACATAATGATGACTCTGACATGAGAAATTCCATTGTTGAGCTTGAATACTCTTGGTGTATCATTATCATTGTCCTACCATTGACAGCAGCGGAAATTTTTCTGTCCATAGCTTTTACTCTAGTGTGAAGTTGTCAAACTCTGTATTGGTAACAACTTCATCATCAATATCTGCAGCAGTATCAGTACTAGTCTCTTTATCTTTGATGAGAAAGAAATCATTGCAGATGGGAAGGCAATTAGTTTAGTTGTTGGAAGGGTTGAGTCCATAACATTAGGGAACAAGGATTAAGACATTAACAGATGAAATCAAAAAGAAATTTGAAGCTAGAAAAGAGAGAGCATGTTTAATAATTTTGTAGTAGATCTAGAAACATGGAAGATGTGTATTTACAAAATGTTGCGGGCTAATTGTAGAATTTCATAACAAAAGATCAAGGGTATTATAATTTTCATAGTTAAGTTTTGAGGAGTGCATAGTTGTTTGGTCAATTGGTGATCAACTTGTTTCAAAATCATAGTCATCAAAGCCATAAAAGATGTTGGAGTAATTGGCCCAATATAGACAATGGCATTGATAACACTGGTGATTGAAGTATCCCTGTTATGGACGGGTATGATTTTGTTGGTTTTATATGACTGTTTAGCTAGTATAATTCAGTTTTCAAGTTTCATATGCTAGTATTTATTGCCAAAAGAAAACCATAAAAACAGATGAAGGTGGTTGTACCTCTTATCCGCCGTAACAACAATGTAGTACATCAAAAAACAATCTGGTTATAAGTGTAAGTCTGACCTGTAGGTGACAGCGGTAATTTCTAGGCCTTGATGGCTGTAGCAGCACCCTTTTTAGTGCCCAGAAATACTGAAAAGTGACAACAGTTAATGTGTAAAGCCTTCTAGTCCAGAAGTAGTCTCTCCTCAAGCCCAGAACTGGTGTGAATGTCTTCCTTTAGATAAGTGATGGTAGTGGCAGCAAAAAACATATATAAATTCATGTGCATACATATGAATCCAGACCATTAATACAAAAATATGCAAAATATGCAAATTTACACCAAACAAGCCTTATACTCTAACAAGTTATCCCCTGTTCTCAATGCAAGATGGGTGTTGACTGGTTCAGAGCTAGATGTTTTCCTAGATTCCACACTATTTGGTCCATCCAACTTTCTTATAAGCTGAGAGTTTTTCCCCAGCTAGTCATATATCAGGAGATTCCTTCCGAGGCACGGTTTACCAAGAGTTGGCTCTTTGATGGTCTTTGCCCTAATATCTATCATTGTCCATGGATGGTTGAAGCGCATGTTTTTGCAATGCTAGTTTGCTAAGGGTCATAGGAAGTATTTTCAGGATTAATATTCAGTTCTACTTCAGGGTAGGGTTCATTCGTGTGCTACCTTGTTTGGATATTTCCGCTCTCTAGTTCGTGGCACCCTCATCAGGATCTGGCTGTGCTTGAGGATATAGACTTTGCTCATTCTTTGGGAACTGAAGGGCCCATAGTAAAAGTTACATTTGTGAGATCGTGATTGTATCCATGATGATGCAAAGCCACAAATGGTAAGAAGTGCCCATAGTAAAAGTTACTCCTCAAGTCTGCTCAAATACTAGGAACTTGGAAGCCCTTGAGGGGTTTTTGTTTAGGACATGCAAGCTCTTTCTATGCTAGTCTTAATGATTTTTCAATTACCCAGTCTTTGGTGTTGGCTACTAATTCTTTTTTTTTCTCTATTGTTGTCAGAAGTTACAAGGGCTGTTTTATTCCCTTTGAGGATGATGCACAAAGGGCTGATAAGTATTTTATTCCTTTATTTGATGTTTTACATAATGATGACTCTGACATGAGAAATTCCATTATTGAGCTTGAATCCTCTTGGTGTATCATTATCATTGTCCTACCATTGACAGCAGCGGAAATTTTTCTGTCCATAGCTTTTACTCTAGTGTGAAGTTGTCAAACTCTGTATTGGTAACAACTTCATCATCGATATCTGCAGCAATATCAGTACTAGTCTCTTTATCTTTGATGAGAAAGAAATCATTGCAGATGGGAAGGCAATTAGTTCAGTTGTTGGAAGGGTTGAGTCCATAACATTAGGGAACAAGGATTAAGACATTAACAGATGAAATCAAAAAGAAATTTGAAGCTAGAAAAGAGAGAGCATGTTTAATAATTTTGTAGTAGATCTAGAAACATGGAAGATGTGTATTTACAAAATGCTGTGGGCTAATTGTAAAATTTCATAACAAAAGATCAAGGGTATTATAATTTTCATAGTTAAGTTTTGAGGAGTGCATAGTTGTTTGGTCAATTGGTGATCAACTTGTTTCAAAATCATAGTCATCAAAGCAATAAAAGATGTTGGAGTAATTGGCCCAATATAGACAATGGCATTGATAACACTGGTGACTGAAGTATCCCTGTTATGGACGGGTCTGATTTTGTTGGTTTTATGTGACTGTTTAGCTAGTATAATTCAGTTTTCAAGTTTCATATGCTAGTATTTATTGCCAAAAGAAAACCATAAAAACAGATGAAGGTGGTTGTACCTCTTATCCGCCGTAACAGCAAAGTAGTATATCAAAAAACAATCTGGTTACAAGTGTAAGTCTAACCTGTAGGTGACAGTGGTAATTTCTAGGCCTTGATGGCTGTAGCAGCACCCTTTTTAGTGCCCAGAAATAGTGAAAAGTGCCAGCAGTTAATGTGTACAGCCTTCTAGTCCAGAAGTAGTCTCTCCTCAAGCCCAGAACTGGTGTGAATGTCTTCCTTTTGCATTTATGCCTTTCTTTGCTCAAACTATTCATTAATCATGCTGTTGGTATTTGTCGAGTTACACAAAGGGGTTTGTTGAGGATTTATTGTTTTTATATGAGTGTTTGAAAGCTTATACACACAGTTCTTATTTCCTAGGTTGCTTCTATAGGAAACTACATGATTATTTGTCTAGAATTAACTTGTTTTTATTACTCAAGCTCCAGCACTACTACTAAAGGATGTTGGATTACTCCATTTTGACACCTATGCAAAATGAGGGCAACATCAGGGCATTAGGGTAACCCCTTATTCAAGGTTGAAATCCCTGCAAGTACATTAAATCCTTGAAGATTCCAGCTAGGGTAACCTTTGTATAAGCAAATAACAGCCTGGGTTTTTAAAAATAACTATTTGTTTGTATGGTAAAATTCTAAAGAGGCCTTATATATAAGTAGAAAGTTTCATGTTTTAACATATCTATATATTACTTGTTAGTATTCATAGGATTTGTATAATCATACAACATTTATCTTATCATCACTACTTTGTATGTAGGTCACTTTCA
>LPNX010564403.1:0-29035 GCA_001517045.1 Pseudotsuga menziesii | reverse complement strand
AGACCAGAATCTTTTTAACCTTAAACTCCATTAAAATTTATAATTTTAAATGCCTTTAAGCAATGACTTATTGTTATAGTGGATTTCACCACTCTAGGTGAATCACACTTTGTATGGCCTTCCCCTGTCCTGCTACAGAATCCTTAGACCCTGTGGACCACTTTTTGTCCTTTGATGTTTCCTTGATCATCCCTAAAAACACATGAAAAATGCTATACGGGAATTTTAAACCTATAAGCGCGTATATACGTGGGTTTGACCATTAAAACCGTGTACATCGGGATGTGTGCATAATCCAAATCCTTTTGGAGTTTTCCTTGACATGGATCTGACTCATTTGACTCCTGGCCTTCCCTATGCCTTGAGATCGCTCGGATTCGACCTTTCATTATCACTTTCAAAAACTATATAAGGAACCCCTTGGTACATTGAAGGCATAAGAGAGAATTGAGAGCAAAGAAACTATAGTCCATTGTTGCTGGAACTTGTGATTGAGTCTGCATCCCTTTTTCCCTTGGAGCACTGTTGTGTTCTTCCCAAGCTTGCCTTTTGCTTGTGAGCTTGCTATCGAGAGATGGAGGATTGAGGTGGTGGAGGCCCAAGTGGGGGATTCAGTTTCTCTGGTTCGCAGACGTGTCGTCAGAGGTTGTATCTTGTAATCTCTGATTTATATTAATAGAAATACCTTTTCTTGTCCAATGATGTGTATTTGAATGAACATTTTATACATGGGATTATGTCAAATGCTTGTACATTATTGATTATATATGCTATAATAGATCTAACACCATGATATATAGAATGCTTGTATTGTTTACTTATTGTTGAGGAAGTAATATATCAATTCAAGCTGAAGATTGGAAAGCTCAACGGGGATCTACTTCAACCGTCTGGAATCAGGTACGAGGTCTGATCCTTTAGTGTTATACATTTAATTTCTATTGCATATTGGAAAGGATTGATTTCTGGAGTCAAGTTGTCTGTTGTGGTATGCCAAGCCATAGGAATTTCTCTCTGTAACAAAATTGGCGACTCCACTGGGGAGTTCCTAGTAGTTTTCTTTTGGGGGTTGTTTTCTCGGCATTCAATGAATTTGAATTGCTCTTTCTCTCTTGTTTATGTGTCGGGTATGGGGGCATGTATGCCTGGTAGAGTCTGATTGCTGTGGATTCTGTCTCATCCTGTCTATTTGCCTTGAGTTTATGCACCTTTCTTCCTGTACACGGGTTTTTGATTTAAATTCGTGTATACACGGGGTTTCCTCTACGATTTTCGCGTATACACACAGGTTTACTGCGAACAGTCGCGTATACCCTTTCTTTTTCCCTTTTGTGGAAGATAATTGGTTGCTGGGTGAATTTTGATATTTGTTGAGTCTCCTTTGGCACTACCTAAGTCTGTTTAAACCTTTGTTTCTGACCAGAAACATTTTTTTTAGGCTAAAATTTTTTTTAGAAAGGTTCTTGTCATGGCATTTTCGATTTTTTGTTTGAGATTAGTGCATTAGAGTTCTATTACCTTAGTGCTTTGCTTGAGTGCTGTTTGGGTGTGCTTGCAGAGTCTAGGGGTCATAGAGTCATTCGTTTGCTTTTTGCATCTATTTTATTTTCAAAACATCCAAAAACATTTGCTTATCATCATGCATTGCATTATGCACTTTGCATTGTACTTGCACCACTTGCACTAGATTTGCTTTGGAGTACTAGTTAGGACTTCATATAGGAAAATTTGCATTCATCATTTGAAGAAAAATTGTGCATTTCACGTAGTAGCATACCCTGTTTTCATGGACACAATGCATTTGCATTGATTGTTAGGTGTGCATTTTACTTCATGTTGCGTCATAACACCACTAGTTGCACGATCATATCATTTTTTGAGTAATAAAGCCAACTAAAATCAACGCTAAATAAAATGAATTACACTCTTTTCTTTTCTAGGGTGCACCAACAAGCTTAGGTTTTAGGATCTTGTCATAGTTCATTGTAAGTCAATTCTCCAAGATCATTAAACAACAACATCTAGGTGTCTGTCCAGGTGAGTGTGTGAAATCCTTGGTATAACCAGTGTTTCTCGGGATCCTCCTCTCAAAAGGGAGTTAAGCATGAGGCAGTGTGAGCGGTTATTTATTGGAATGACCCCTAGTCATAACTGAGTAGCACCAGAGATATTTCCAGGATTGTATTTTTATTTGGGGGCTCTTTCGAGAGTTTCGGGCTTTGCTACCTTGCCCATATGGTCAATCCCGCCTGCGGCTGTCTTCCTAAGCATTGATTATATTGAGGTGACCTTTGTGGCCTTACCTAGGATATCGAGGGGGTACTTTGTAGGGGTTATTTTGCAGGTGTCACGGCCAGGTTGGGGTCGGACAGCACAGTCGCTTTATGCGTTGAAGCCGAGGGCCACAATAATTGGTTACGTACCTCCGCTAGTTGTGTATGGAAGTCTCAAGCCTCTCCTAAGCGAGACATACCTGCTTCATTCGGGAGCTCACTTATCCAACCCTTATTTGCTTGCATTTGGATTTAGATTTTATTAGTGATTGCTCTGTGCATGATAGTTGGCCTAGGGTTTACGTAAATAGAGAATCTTTGCTATTTTTTGAGTCATTGTGGATTCGAATGTGCTTCCTCACCGTTCTCATCGTTTAGCAGGACTTTCGCCTTCTACTTCTCCTCCTCCTTTGGGAGAGAGACCTAGACAGTCCAGGCGAACTATTTCACACATTGATTCACACACCATGGGAGACCATTTAGAGGATATTCCTGAACCACCTCCTCCCATTCGTGTAGATGATGGGGAATTTAATCCTACTTATGATCCTTCACCTGACTTAGCTGAGTTAGGTCCTATCGTTTTTGAGATAGGAACCTTGCACTTTAGGCCTACTCACTCTAGGTCTGATTCCCCATTGACACGTTACCGGTATGGAATGTCGGAGGATGCCGAGACTCATTTTGAACCTGCCAGCACTAGCTATGGTAGTTATGCTATGTCTGGTTTCCCTACACATGATTTGACGTTTCATGTCGAATCCGACTTCGAGCCTAACACTATGCCTGGGGGCACTCTCATTCCTTACCATGCAGAAAGGTTTGGGAGCACTAGTCACATTTCACCTTCTGTCCCAGTGGTGGAAGCTACGTCGTATATCCCTCCTAGGTCTAGGGTTACAGATCTGATTAGGATACCAGATCCGAGGGGAGTGATGACAGGTGGTAGTACATATATTATTACTCGGATTCCTTCATCCTCGGTTCCTACTTCTTCAAATGTACATCCTCCACCTTATTCATGTGGTCCTTCGATCCGGTATATGGCTACAAGTCAGGTCCGTACTGCGGTTACTAGACTGATTGTGTCTCAAGTTCACATACCACCCGTTTCTTCGGGAGGTTATGTTCATGCTTCTAGAGGTCATCTTGCTACTTTCGGGGTGTATATCCCTACTTCTGGTATGTATATCCCTACTTCCGAAGCATATCTTCCTACCTACGGAGTGTCTCATGGGACATCGCATGCGATGACCTATGGACCTTATTATGGGATGCAGTATGGATAGGTTTCTTCACCTTATGGAGGTGGGTATAAACAACCTGCTTACTCTCCCAATTACGGCTTTGTAGCTCCTACTAGTTAAGGTCGACCATGCTATGGTACTTCCATGCCACCCTATATGGGTCAGACGAGAGGAGGACACTATGGCCAAGGACATGGTGGTAATCAACCCTATATGAACCAGGGAGAGGCCCATAGACCTCATCATCCTAGGCTCCCTTTCCTTGCGACGCTTAATCTTCCTGATTTATCGAGACTGACAAACGATCCCGTGGCTCATGACCCAGCTTGGCTGGCTGTCCCTACCAAGATTCCTTCAGACATACCTAAGTTCGAGGGAAAACTAGGAGAGGATCTGAGTGAACACGTTACTACATTCCACCTATGGTGCTCTTCGAATTCATTACATCATGAATTAGTCCATTTGAGACTATTTCAATGCACCCTCACAGGGCCTGCTGCAAAATGGTATATAGAGTTACCGAAGGGAGCTTTCGCTTTGTTCGACGACCTTGCGATGACTTTCCTTAATCATTTCCAGCTACTAGTGCGCTATGACGTTAGTACTGAACTCTTGTCGACATTTTGGCAAGATAAAGCCACACATATTTTTGATCATATTCAAGAGTGGCATAGATGGAAGAGGTTAATTAAAGCTTTTATACCGCTGGAATTTCTCCTCGAGTGGTTCCTCAAGTCGTTATTGCCATATATAGCGAAGGATGTTTCTACATCCGAAGTGCAGAATGAGGAACAAGCAATTTTTAGGGCGCAGAAGATGGACTTTATCTATGCTCAGTCCGGTTTGTTGTATGAGATTATTCCCAACGCTACTCGCTCCAGTTTCGATCCCAAAGTCAAACCTGGACCACATGCTAATGGCATTGTGGGTTGTGCAAGTGTGAAACCTGCGGATTTGGTTGCAAAACAAGGTAGTAAATTGTCAATCAACCAATCTACTTCGGGACAAGCTATGGATTTGTCTCAATCTGCCCAAATGGAGAATGTACTTTCGGTGCAATCGTCGAACCAGAAGGGTAACCAGCAGCCCAAATGGAATAGAAAAAAGGGTAAAAATAATAATCAAAAGGGTGAGAATAAGAATGAGAATGCTAACAATAATGACAAGAACGGTAGAAATGCTGGGGGGACAAGCAAGCAAAACATAAGGTTAAGTTCCCTTGCAATCTATGTAAGGATGATCACCTCACTTACTTGTGCCCTCGGATTGAAGAAGCTTTGAGATTCTTACCACAAGGCCTAGCTGTGCTAACTAACCCTTTACCACATAATCAAAATATGAACTCGAAGTCCCATGACTAGTCTAGTGATGATGATCCACCGGAGGGTAGTGGTCGTGGGTGCATTAACATGGTCCATGCTATGAAAGTTATGACTCGTGCGAAATATTATAGTTCATCACAACCCAGCCCAGGAAAAGAGCCTGATCCACCAGGGTCCCCTTTACGCATTGAGAAACCTACGGATAAACCTAAGGCTGCACCTCACAATCCTAAGCGATTCCTTAAGCATTCAGGGAATAATCCAAATGCACGAGCCACCCAAAATTATTCAGTTGTTGAGGATTTGGGCCATACTCCTTGTGCGATGTCTGCATTGGAAGTGCTTCAGAGTTGTCCTTCGCAAAGTAAGGCATTGCTTTCTTCCCTTGGTGTGAACGATGATGATTCTTCCTCTGTGATCAAATTTGAAACCGCAAGACTTCAGCCTTGCTTGCCCTACTATGTGTCTCTTTTGGTGCATGTAGAATGTCTTGGTAGGACCGTCAAATGTACTGTGATTGACGAGGGCGCTATTTCTTCTGTGATGTCTTTGTCCTGTTAGAAGGGTCTCGGTTCTCCTAAGCTGTCTAAATCAGTGACTATGTTAACTGCGTTTGATGGGAGATATTTTAGGCCGCATGGTATCCTTCCTTCCCTTAAAGTCTGTTTAGGGTGGAAGACCATTGCGATAGAGGTTGAGGTGGTTGATGCGCCCATTGACTATAATCTCTTGCTGGGTAGGAACTGGATGTATAGTATGCAAGACGTTGCTTCTTTCTTGTTCCATGTTGTATGCTTTCCACATAATGGGAAGATCATAACGATTGATCAAATGAAATTCAAAAATCCGTCTGTTACCACATCTTCGAGAGCTTCGATCCTGATCGTTGAGCACTCTTAGCCAGCAACTGGGAGTGTGGGTGTAGGCATGTATCCATCCCTCATGGGAAGCTTTAGTTGTCCTGCACTGATCCTCATGATAGGATCTAGTTTCGATGAGGCTTTGACTTCTACGACATCGGTGTCTTTTCACACGAATCATATGGAAGACCCTTGGATTCTTCCTACACCAAGTACTTCGAGTGAGCCTATCGAGACAAGCGTTTCGTTGCCTGCAGCCATGATAGCTTCTCAAGCTAATCTCAAGAGTATTGCAGAGCCTAGTCCTTCCTCTTCAAGGATGGAGGAGGAGGACCCGTATGTGCTTCCGGCATGGGTAGTACAGTATTTTCATGCCCATGACTACCTTGATACAGTCTTCCCTTTGGATGAAGCGATTATTGAGGCTATGTCGGAGTTGAGCCACCATGGGAGGAACTTCATCATAGATCGTACTTTCTTCCAGAGCTTGACCGTTTGGAGTGTGAGGAATTTAGGGCGGTTCTTAGTCAGAGAGTTGGTAGTCCTGTGGTTCCATTAAGCTCTCCTGGTCTGATGGCTGATGGAAACATGGCGAACATATCTTCAACAATTCCTATCAACATCTCTCGCAATCCTGGCACAATAGAGAATGTCTATATTGGGGAAGAATGTTCCCATGCTGATATTTTGGAATATACCGAGCTATTCAAGGAATTCTGTAATATTTTTGCTTGGTATTACGATGAGATGCTAGGTATTGACCCTCGTATTGTCGAGCATGAGATTAAGACTTACCCCAATGCTAAGCCTGCTCGACAATGTTTACGTGCGGTGAATCCTAGGAAAGCACCCACCATTAAGGCAGAGATAGAGAAATTGTTGAAAGTCGGTTTCATCCATTAGAGAAAATTTCAACTAAAAATGGGCCTCTTAAAATGAACTCATAAAATAATAGTGAAAATAATAAAATAATATTTATTAATTTTAGAGGAAGAAAATAAAAAAACTACTTTTTTCTTTATATTTTTGACATATCTCCCTGTGTTTTTACTCAAATTTTGATCGGGAGAGATCGTTGGATGCAGAATTAAATTCCGCATCCAATGAGTGCCCACTCGGCATACTTTTGACTGACCTCGCTACCCCAAAAACAAGAAATGCCTGAAAAAATGGAATGATGACATCATCATTCCATTTTTTCAGGTATTTCTTGTTTTTTGGGGTAGAGGGGTCCGTCAAAAGAATGCCGAGTGAGTACTCGTTGGATGAGTAATTTAATTTTGCATCCAACGAGCTCTCCTGATCGAAATTTGAGTAAAAACACAAGGAGATATGTCAAAAATACAAACAAAAAAGTAGTTTTTTTTATGATACCTATCCCCAAATTTATATTAAAAAGGTGTTTAAGACCTATACGGTATTTCAAATTTAAATAAATTTCATTGGCTAACACATGATGACATGGAATTTGAATAAAAGTTAAAAGGCCCATTTTGAGTTGAAATTTCCTCTAATGTATCCCGTTCCCTTGATGGAGTGGGTTTCAAACCCCATTTCGGTGGATAAGAAGCAGGGAGAGATCCGTATATGCACTGATTTCTGTGATTTGAATTGTGCCTATCCTAAGGATAACTTCCCCACACCATTTATAGATCAGATTTTGGATGAGTGTGCGGGTAGCGAGGTGTTCTCCTTTATGGACGACTTTTTCGGGTATAATCAGATACAGATTAAACCTGAGGACCAACATAAGAATGCATTTATTTGTCCTTAGGGAATGTTTGCATACTGAAAAATGCCTTTTGGCCTTAAAAATGTCGGAGCTACATTTCAGCGGGCGATGACCTTGATCGTCCACGATTTCAAGTCTATTATTGAAGTATTTTGGGATGACCTTGCTGCTCATTCTCGTATGAGAATGCATCATCCCTATCACTTGAGATTGGTATTCGAAAGATGCCGGCACTATTCAGTTATATTAAATCCTCATAAGTGCATCTTTTTCATGAAGTCAGGTCGTTTGTTAAGATTCATCGTTTCAAAAGAGGGTATAAGAGTCGACCCTTTGAAGGTTGAGACAATACTTTAGTTGTCTCCCCCAAAGAATATTTGTCATATTTAGTGTTTGCAAGGCATGACAAACTTCTTACGAATGTTTATTGTCAACTTTGCCAATTTGACTAGAGGCTTCATGCATCTCTTGAAGAAGGATACTCCCTTTTATTGGGATGAGTGAGCCCAGGAGTCCTTCGATGCACTCAAGCAAGCCCTAGCTTCGGCCCCAGTGATTAGTCCCCCAGACTATAGCCATAATTTCTTATTATATGTGGCCGTGTATTTAGAGACGATTGGTATGGTCTTGGTTCAAGAGCATGAGGAGCTCCAAGAGCATGTCATATATTATCTGAGTCGAAACCTTATTGACACAGAAATTCGTTATTCTCATGTCAAGAAGCTTGCTTTAGCTACCGTACATGCATTTCAGCATTTGAGACATTATATTCTCCTTCGCCATACCTTGGTTGTGGCCCATGTCAATCCGTTTCATTTCGTCCTCACCTGAAGGATGATTGGGGGAAAGTATAATAAATTGATTGTCATTCTGCAAGAATTTGATCTCGAGTTTGTTTCGGCAAAATTGAAGAAGTCTTTAATCTTTGCAGAGCTTATATTAGATTTTTCGAGCAAGGCCGAGGAGTTGGTTTGTGAAGATACGTTTGTTTATGAACACATCCTCTTAATCTCAACATTGGACCCATGGTATGGGGATATCATAATATATTTACAAACACTGAAGACCCCTACTCACCTCTCGCGAGATGAACGACGACAATTACGTCACATCTCTAAGAACTACTTCATAGTGGACAATACTTTGTACCGTCATGGGGTAGATTCCATTTTACGACGTTGTTTAACTCATGACAAGGCTGAGGTAGTGCTAAATGATTGCCACGAAGGGGCGTGTGGTGGTCATTTATCTGGGCTTTCTACAGCTCAAAAGATTTTGAGAGCTGGTTATTTTTTGCTGTCTATCTTTAAGGATTGTATGGATGCAGTCAAGAGGTGCCACCCTTGCCAGGTGTTCACATGTAATATGCGCTCGAAACCTGCCTTGTTACATCCCATTATCACCATCGGTCCCTTCACTAAGTGGGGGATCGATTTTATGGATTGCAACCCAGCTTCGGCTGGGGGGCACCATCACATTATAGTGGTTGTTGATTATTTCATGAAATGGGCTGAGGCTATGCCTACCGTAAAATTCGACGGTGAGACAGCCACTCACTTTGTAGTCAACCAAATTATTACTCGGTTCGGGATTCCGAAAGAGCTTGTCACCGACCATGGCTCGCACTTTCAGAACCATATGATGGAAGAGTCGGCATCGAAGTTAGGGTATATGCAAGAGAAATCCTCTTATTACTACCCCCAAGTGAATGGACAGGTAGAGGCGGTGAATAAATCACTCAAATCCATTCTCCAATGAACCATCGCATAGAGCAAGAATAATTGGCACATTATGTTATATCCTGCTTTGTGGGCATATCGAACCGTGGTTAAGACTGCCATTGGTTTTTCTCCATATCAGTTTGTACATGGAGTGGAGTCGATATTTCCGGTTGAATGCAAAATTCCTTTGTTGATGCTAGCTATGGAACTCTTACCAGACACTTCACCTTTGGAGGAGTGTTTGGTTCACCTTGAGCAACTCGCTGAGCAGCGTCAGGATGCCTTGGTGGCTCTAGAGGTTAATAAGCATCGCGTTAAGGTCTAGTATGATAAGTCTGTTCGTCCAAGAGTGTTTACTGAAAGAGACTTGGTCCTTTTGTGGGATCAATCGAAAGAACCCTTGGGAGCAGGGAAATTTAATCCTATGTGGCGTTGTCCTTACATGGTCAAGCGTGTGTTAGAGAAGGGTACTTACGAGTTAGTGGATTACGAAGGAAAAGTTTTGGTGGAGCCTAGAAATGGGCTCTATCTCAAAAAATACTATTCATGATCTTTAGCTGAGGTTGCTTGTTGTATATTATTGTACAACTTTGCATAGTTAGATCTTTTTCTTATCGTGATCGGGTTTGTGATTAGTTTCTGTTTCTTTTGGTAGATGTCAATGGAATATTCCACATACATAGGATTCGTGGATGGTGCAAGCCGTCACACTCAACACTCAGCCTCTGCTGCTTGGGTGATTTATACTCCTATGGGTCAAGTACTGTCTTCAGGAGGTGTATTTCTATGGCCATATTCCAACAATGTTGCAAAATATAGCGCCGTTATTGAGCTTCTACGGGATGCCATTGTACATGCTGTTCTATCTCTTGAGGTACATCTTGATTCGGAGTTAGTAGTGTCACAGCTCAATGGTTTGTACCATGTTTGAGATCCGATGTTAATGAGACGATTCTTACGTGTGAGATTGTTAGAATGATAATTTGACAATATAACATATATACACATTCCAAGAAATAATAATCAAGTTGTTGACTCATATACTAACTACGTGTTAGATTGGAATTTGTTTCATTCCTAATAAGTTAATCACAAACACAATTTTTACACATGTAAATAAATAAATCGATCGCCATAAAACTTTTTATATATACTTCAAAAATGTGATAATACATAGTGTCATGATACAAAATTGGGGCTTTTAAGCCACCATCATATAATACACGGTTGTACAAAATGTATACACTCCCAGGTGTCTAATCCTGTGGAGGAGGAGGAGGGTTGTGATCATGGAATGTCACTACGGTTGTAGCTAGCCGTCGAAATAAATGCACCCATGCACATGGTACACCCACCACCTACCACTGCATTGCCTCAAGAAAGTCCTCGACTTGTGCCATGGGAACTCTATGAGTCAGTCTCACAAAGTTGGTATGAATTATCTGGAGTGTTCGCTCGGCATCCACACTCATCATGTCATCTCCTCTTCCCCTCCCTCTATGATGAGGGAATCCCTTTGGCCACCACGGTCCCACATCTGCATACAAATGGTAGATGTCACTATGTGTTTTCATGCAAAAACATGTCTTTTTGCTTCCATAAAATCAAGAAAATACAAAAAAATTAAATAACTCAAAAAATTTAAAAAAGAGTGAGGATCGAGATTCGTTACCTATGTCACCATATGCCGATCCTGGTGGTAGCAGCATGTTCGGGTCTCCCTGGAAATCTATCCCTCCATAGGGATAGTCATCAATGGAAACTATCTGTCATCGCCAACATGGAAAGAAGTCAGTTGGATATGGGTTGGCCACCCTACCACCACCCAGTATGCGCATAGCATCTTCCCAACGCCGTTGGGCCGGATCTCGAACCCCATGGAGAGGAACGTCCACTCTAGGGCTCAATCATGGAACACGCTCGAAGAAAAACATGCTCAAGATACTACTGAACCTGAATTTCTGCACCCTGCCTGCCTTACACTCACTGAGCTGGTGTTTCATGTTGCTCGGTAGTGTAGTACTCCAGTCATAGATTGTGGGTCTCATGCACTCCACTGCATAGAACATTAGAGGCCGTGAGGCCTGGTGGAGTGATGCTAAGCCGACTATCCTGCCCAGTGTCAGTAATATGGCCTTTAGGCCCAGCACCTGTATAGCATTGGTAGGGACCTGACTCCCCACCTTCTCGGTGTCTAGATAACAATACACTATAATGTACTCGTCGATAGTCAACCCACCCCCTGGCCCACCACGGGAATGAAGGTTCACCACCTCCCCTCATCTAGAAAGCCCTGTGATAAAGTATATGTCCTCCACCTCTATGGTGAGGGACATCCCATCAGTATGAAAGGACTCCGAGTCTGGATCCAAATAGTCTACCAGCATCTGTAGCAGTCTTGGTTTGGCCCTCAAACCACCAAGACACCAAAACTTGTAGAGTTTGCATGCACAAAGATCTTGTTGAGCCATTAAGTCGGCCCTTACTGCTTCCTCTATTTCACCATGCTCACACTCTCTCCACTCTAGCACCATCCTACAAAAGAAATTGGAAATTTGCCCATTAGTTTAGTCAAAAATCATATGCGTAGCCTCATACGCGACTGTTTTGAAAACAACCACATATGTACGTGGGTTTGAGGTCCTTTTCTGCATATATCCAGCCGTATACGCGAAAAAGCCTCAATTTCCACGTGGGCCGCAGCACCCATTTTGGGATGGCCTAAAAACTCATTTGACCATGAAAATATATAAAAATTATATCAAAATGCAAGAGGAGAGCATGAGTAAATACCTGGAAGAAACGGTTGTGAATTCTGTCAGCTGGATCTCCTGGAATTTGCAGTTGAAAATCAGAGTTCAAATGGGTAAAAGTTTTAAATGATTAATATTTTTTACTATTTATAAAAAAAATTTCAAATATTTGAAAATTTTTACCCCCTTTCCTATAGTTTCAACATTTTCTAACCATTTTGGACCGTTTTTGACATAATTGGTTATGTAGAAGACCTTTTTTCAGTGTCGTTTCAGTCATTGGATTGAACCGTTCGTACTTATCTCAAGTATCATGTCTAAATTGGCATATAGGTTAGGTTTCACCACCGTTTGCATTTTGCATAACCTTATGACCATATCACCATGACCTTAGGTACGAACCCACTCTATTATGTCACAGAACCTTCTTGTTGCTTTAGAAGTGGCATGATACGAGTGGTAGAGCTTCACCTTACATGGGTACCCTAGTTAGCACCTTATTTTCATTTGGTTCCCATGCCGATGATTTCTCCTTTAGGGTGTGGGAGTCCGTTGTATAGTATTGCCATGACATTTTGCAAGAGCCTCATACTCCTCTCGATCTTATGCTGGCCTATTTCCCTCAAGACTCCCTCATGTCAAGTTGTGAATGCATTATCATGAGCTTTGCTTGCCTTATTGAGCTTTATGCTGGCTTCCCTGACATTGTGTTTCAGCCATATAGCCCGAGCTTGTCTCATGTCTAGCCATGCAGAGCCATTTTTTATATCCTTCGCAGCTTGATTCCCTTTTTTACCGGGAGGGGATTTTCCCCCGAGTGTTGATATCCTACACATGTATCCTTGCATTGAGCATAGGTATGTTCCACTACTTGGAACTAGTTTGTTTTCCCTTATGACACTCATCTCCTCCTAGTTGGTAACTATAAAGCTAGTTTATTCTTTTTTCAAGCTTTTCAAATAACTGAAAAAGTCCAAAAAAAATAAAAAAACCAAAAAGCCGGACAAGGAAAGATGTTATCTTTGGCAGCTGTCGAGTCATGTCGCCTTCGAACAGAGCACTGTATATCACATCCATTGGTTGGGTTATAGTTTGACTTTAGGAGTTGTACTCGTTTATCTGAGTTTATCTCCACTCACTGGTTAAGCTTCCAGTCCCTATGGAGCCTCTGTTGATGCCTCCTGTGTCACAGAGATGTCCCAGTTTGTATATCAAGTCTATGCTGCCTTCATTTAGTCACCATACACTGTTATGCTCTTGTTCAAAGGAAGTTGAAACCTAACTTGGCCATTCCTCAGTTATCTTGACTTTGCATGTCAGCCATTCCCAGTATAGTTACTGGTTCGTGCACTGTATGATCAAGTCCTTCCACATTATACAGCTTTGCTGAGTACCTCGTGTTGGATGATGAGGGATGCCTTAATGCCCTCCTTCCAGCAGATTTCATCCCATCGACTTCAGATCATTTATTCTGGGATTGGAGTCTAGAGTAATTTTGAGTTCCTTGAGACTTGCAGTCATCAATGGTAGGTTCTCTTGCCATCGACAGTTTCTTGGGAATACATCAATGTCCCCTGATCGATGGACCCTTTCAAGTGTTTGACCTCAACACATTTATTCACACTTGTTAGCTTGCACTCAAGTACCTTGATTCCCATTTTCATTATCGGTGGGTGATCTCGCGTCTGTTAACGGTATACATTAATGACCGGTAATCAGATGATGTATTACTATGTTCGACCTCAACACCTCTATTCACATAGTAGGACATGTACTTGTAGCGGTTTGTGTAGAAGACTTTCCAGATTGGTGGCATCTCTTATATGCTTCCTCCTTGATCATGCCAGTGTTCATGATATTTCAGCTCTCATGACTTTATTCCAATATATGTCAGATATTTCTAGCCACTATGGAGATATTGATCTATTATATATCTTCAACCATTTTGGAGATCATGGTCCTTTGTATATCTTCATCATGGAGATTCTGATTTATGTATATTGTACGTGGCTATGACCACATATGTGACATCATGTATCATGCCTATTCATGGCCATTGTACTCTTATGTATCTAGGGCTGCTATATGTATTTGCAGTTGTATACAGAGTTGTATTATTGTACTATGTTGATTGGGTGGATGGTCTTCCATTTGGGATCCTTCATCACTCCACTTCTGGGATGGACTTATAATGTATTTTGGCCATCGTATGACCCCTCTGACCTCACACATTAGGGGGCATCTGTTATAGCGTATTTCACCACTCTAGGTGAATCACACTTTGTATGGCCTTCCCCTGTCCCGCTGCAGACTCCTTAGACCCTATGGACCACTTTTTGTCCTTTGATGTTTCCTTGATCATTCCTAAAAACACATGAAAAATGCTATACGCGAATTTTAAACCTATAAGCACCTATATACGTGGGTTTGACCATTAAAACCGTGTACATCGGGATGTGTGCATAATACAAATCCTTTTGGAGTTTTCCTTGACATGGATCCAACTCATTTGACTCATTGCCTTCCCTATGCCTTGAGATCGCTCAGATTTGACCTATCATTATCAGTTTGAAAAACTATTTAAGGAACCCCTTGGTACATTGAAGGCATAAGAGAGAATTGAGAGCAAAGAAACTATAGTCCATTGTTGCTAAAACTTATGCTTGAGTCTGCATCCCTTTGTCCCTTGGAGCACTGTTGTGTTCTTCCCAAGCTTGCCTTTTGCTTGTGAGCTTGCTATCGAGAGATGGAGGATTGAGGTGGTGGAGGCCCAAGTGGGGGATTCAGTTTCTCTGGTTCGCAGACGTGTCGTCAGAGGTTGTATCTTGTAATCTCTGATTTATATTAATAGAAATACCTTTTCTTGTCCAATGATGTGTATTTGAATGAACATTTTATACATGGGATTATGTCAAATGCTTGTACATTATTGATTATATATGCTATAATAGATCTAACACCATGATATATAGAATGCTTGTATTGTTTACTTATTGTTGAGGAAGTAATATATCAATTCAAGCTGAAGATTGGAAAGCTCAACGGGGATCTACTTCAACCGTCTGGAATCAGGTACGAGGTCTGATCCTTTAGTGTTATACATTTAATTTCTATTGCATATTGGAAAGGATTGATTTCTGGAGTCAAGCTGTCTGTTGTGGTATCCCAAGCCATAGGAATTTCTCTTCGTAACAGTTATTCAAATCCTATAAAAATAGAATTAACTTTCATACCAAGCAAAAATAAGGAAAACCAAAATTTAACTTACAGGCAGTCATTTTGGATGTAGTGGAAACGAAAACATAGGCATAGTATTTTAACTTTAAATTTCAGTAATGGATGCAAGATTATGCTAAATATAAGGCACAATCTAGATCTCCATGTGAGGTGAAATACCCTTGACATAAGGCATCTTCTAGAGCTTCTAGATCCTCCATGCCAGGTGATAGAGAATAACATGTTGATTGTGTTACTCTTATTCCTGTTGTTTTTCACAATTAGGCTACCTGAGACAATACATCTTCAAAATACCATTACATAATAAATCTTCATGATCTCTCATATAATAGAGGTAAAGAGAGATTACCCATTTCCTAAAATTTAGTTTTTGTAGCACCCAGATAACATTTGCAAACCATTATCACCCCTCTCCATTGAGGAATTATGTCACTTAGGTTACACTTTGTAAACCTAAAGGATTTTACCTCCACTGCTCTCCACTAAGGAACTATGTCACCTAGGTTGCACTATGTAAACCTAAAAGAGTTTACCTCAATGATCTAATTTTGATTTTTACCACTTCGATACTTGTGCCTTTCTCATTTTCATGGGAATTCTCATAATCCACTGAGAAAGTTAGGTAGTTATATTAGATGTGAAGAATCTAAGAATACAAACATGGGATGGAAAGAACAAGAATAAATGGATCTTCACAAAAGGGGAAATTAGAATTTGGCATTCCCATCATAAGAACTCCACCAAAATTCAATACATGGATGAGGTCTATTTAGAGACGGAGAAAAATTAAGAAAAACCAAATGAGAAGTTGAAAATGACATTTATGTAGTAATTTTGTTGTGTATGCAAGTCCATTATTTAGAATATTAAAACAATCGAAATGTTATAAGTGAGTATAAAGGGTTTCTGACTTTCTGAGAGGGAAGGGGGCACCCAACAATATTATGGTTATTAAATGCTTAATAATCTTGAGATATTCAAGGTAAGGAAATGTAGACTTCTTGTGAAGACACATAGTCTCTTTATTATATTCTTGTGAGTGCATTACAAATATTGTAAATTAGACCGCGTTAGAATATACTTTTATTAAAAACAAAAAATAGATTGAAGTGTGATTTAAATGATCAATAAATATAATATAAAATAAAATAAAATGTTTCACTTTGCTCAAATAGTATATAGTGTATTTTTAGTAATGATAGGAATAATGAAGAGGTAAAGCACACATAGACATAGAGAATCCAAGAAGCAAGAAGCACCCACTAGTTTGAAATAGAAACCAGTTTTGGCACTAGTTTGAAATAAGAATCAACTCCCAAAGTTAGGAATTCCACAACCATTTCTCAGGATTGAAGATAAACCATACTTGAATCCCTATTCCACTATCCTCGAGTACAAGACTACAGAAAATGATAATTGGGTCCAAAGGACATAGGATAGGTCAATCCCTAATGCATCCACTAAGTTGACCTATTATTTGATAACCTGGAATCTTCTCTATGAGAACAAACCTCTCCTAAATGGTTTTTCTATAATTTTCTTATGTGACTTAATCCAATGTGTGGTGTCCTCCAATGGTAGAAATAACATCCATGAGAACTTAATGAGTTTACATATGGGGTTGAAGGTGATATTCATTGATATAATGGGGAATGTGATTGATTTATATTTTCTAAAAACATTTTTTTCCTTATACTTTTGGTTATGGCTGCTTTACTTGGAGGAATAGTTGAAGAGTTGAAGTGAAAATGTTGTATTATCATGTGCAAGTCCCCAAACATGATTAGTTTTCTAGCCTTAATTTCCATTCCTTCAATAAGGAATGCATAGATCTTATTACCTTTCATAAACCTCATGAGAAACTACTTGGTTGTGTTTCTCTAGAATCAATAAGAATCCCCTAAATATTTTAAATATTATAATTAAGTTATACCATAATTCATTTATATTCAAGATATGAATAACATAATCTTCTTCTAGGTTTTTCCTTTCACTATCGACAAATAGATTACAAAAACATCTTTTTCATTAGTTATATTTCCATTACCCATAACTTCTCTTCTTACTTCCATTTACGACTTCTCCTCCTCTCCCCTTTTGATGTGAAATGTGTCCTACTCTACAAGCTATGAAGATTCCCCCATGGCTCCCAAACTATGAGCAACGGACTACCCTTTTGAATACAGTATTTTTGTATAAATCTTCCTAGACTATATTGCAAGAATATTTCCACATGGACATTGACAATAATGAGGATAAACTAAAGTTTTTAGAATAATATATCAACTATTTCTCCACAACTCTTAATTTTCCTTCTCTGTCTTCAACTCCTAACTTACCCCTTTAATACGACTTCCCCCTTTAGTACAACGTTCTTTTTTGCACCCCAAGGTGAAGTTGCTAGTTATAAATGGATAAATTAGTTGGTTGCTTCTTATAAAGTATACCATCATCATCGTCAAATAAAGACACCCTTCTGAGCTTTTATGGAGCAATGTTGAGATATATCAGCAATTCATAGTATTGATAATATTGTGGCCATCATGTAGGTTCACTAATACATGATTATAAAGTAGATTTCAAATCCCACATTGATTGTTCTTGTACATTACTAGAACCCATTCCTTTCTATGTTGACTTTGTCAAGGATGTACAGTAGTTCTCTACCTAGAGTGGGTTTCACAAGAAATGGAACAACAATACAAGGGTCAAGTAATGCTCTATGTTGTTTTTCTGTGCATGGATGCCACAATTGGAGACTCCATATTCTAGTATGGTATTAATATATCTAGTATGTATTTCCAATGCTTGCAAATATTTCACTTCCAGTTTATAGTTTCATTTATCCAATAATGGTATGTACATTATCTGATAATGATTAGAAGACAATAATTGGATCCTATATGCTTCAATGGATTTGTTGAATTCTAAAATTACTGAAGCCTATATGTTGTAAATAATAGGTGGAGTGACATCCATGGAACCATTGTTAAGAAGTTATTCCTCATAGTTTACCACCATAAGAATCAAAATTCCCATAACAACAATTACTACAAATATAACAACCAAGGTATGGCTATGTGCGCCTCATCCGTCTACATTGAAAGCCTTAGTTCTTCATTGTTTATGTCTCCTATAAAAGGAAATATGGGCACTAGGCCTGTATTATTAACATAGATATCAATATTATCATAGGAACTTTTCTAAATGTTGGGGAAAAGTATTTTCCCATGGTCATTGTTGGGTGCATAATGCTTGGCATAGGAATTGGGTTCATAAATCAGGTAGGATTGTATGGGTTTTGTGGATTTTGGAAGTGTATCAAAAAAATTGTCGAGAACTAATGGTTTAGTTATTTGTGTTTAACAATTATTTCTTTCAACCTAAATGACTTGGGAATTAGCATTACATGAATTTTAGTCCCACTTAGAATGAATTTGGGTTATAGAGTTTTTAATGTGAATTTGAGTGAACGGGATTTGCACACTTTTTAGTTTGGATAAATGATTCATGTTTGAATATTTTGTTTATAGGTTGGATATGAAGGACTCTAGTTTACAAAGTTTTTGGTTTGAATTTGTGTCAAGGTCATTCTTTTGTATCTCTTCAAGATGCCTTCTCCAAAACTCCGTGGAGGATTTACTATAATGTTCCAGTTGGATACAACACTTGGGAACCTCATATAAAATATAGTTAGTTATAAGGCTATGAACATAACACATTGGGGATGGTATATATCTCTGAGTTTTGTTGCAATCCTTGTACTTTTGATGAAATTTGGAGGAATATTGTTTCTGGAGAACTCCAATAGTCTAATTAAACATGGCCATGTAGACAACGGTCATTCTATCATGAAGAATATTTGGGGCACAAAGCATGTAGGTGTAGAGTATGAATATTTGGTAGCTGCATAAGTGATCTGGATAAAACCATCAAAGAACCCTTCATGAATGTCTTTGATATGAGGAATAAACCAAATCCAATGATGGCCATCTGCATGCCCATGTTTTAGATCTTGACTAGAATCAATTTGATATTGTTCTATGTCCATGTTCTTTTTCAGGAATTTGGTATTTAGTGAAAATGCTTTATTATATTAATCTGTTTTGACTAGAGTTGTTCTTGTACTTTCCACCCTTGTATCAATTTCCATTGTCAACACATGGGGATGAAAATCATTATTTCTTGTGTTCAACCTTTATGTTTTCATTGATGTTAAAGGATAAACCAACCAATCTGATGAAGGTTTGATTTCAAAAGATAAACCATCATGTTTAATGAAGAAATATGATGGTACTAATGTCATCCACATGAGATGGATAACTTGAAGTAAGAATAAATGGAATTGTATGACTCCATCAGGAAAAACCTTTCTATGTACAAATCCAATTTGAAGAAATACATATGGAAGAAAAGTGGAAGGTCAAGAAGTGCGCAAATCTCACCAAGACATGGGAAATATGTGCACAAAACCCCACAAATTTTAATTATCTAAGTATGGATGTTGAAAAAGTATCAAATATGGTGGCTAGCTCAACCAAGAAGAAATCAACTTGGGGCATCATCAATTAAAAGGAATTCCAACTTGCAGACACATGTCTTGAACAAGAAAGGGTATAAATAAGCAAGAGATGGAATCATTGTTGTATGCTTGTGACTTGAAGCATGAAGAAGATATAATATTTTGAATGAGAAAGATTCTAATTCTTGGGGTATTAATGTCTTGTTGATTGCAGAAGAAGTTTGTACAATAGAGTTGGATTGTGTGAAAATGGATAAAATGAACAACATGAAGTTTACAAATTAGAAGGATACCTAAAATAAGGATGTGTGGAAAACATACATAGTAAATGACACAGATCACATAATAGCAGAAGGGATAGAGTGTTGCTAAATCATAGATATCCAAAGATTGCAAGTTGTGAATGTTTTAAAGTATATACTGTCACAGATCACAGACTATTTTGATGCAGATAATAGAAGGATAAGACAAAGATCAAATAGATACAATAGTTGCATATCATAAAGTCACAAATCGCAGATAAGGTAATTGTAAATTTCAGTTTTTCTTTTGATACACAAATATTCTTATGAGAGAGGGAGGAAGGGGAAAGGAAAGGGAGTAGCAACTTCCTTCTGGTGGGTGCTAGTAAAACAATCAAGGAGTCATAGCTTCCTTCCAGTTGAATATGGTAAAATAATTTGGAGTTTTATCGTCCTTCTTGTTGGATCTAGTAAAAATATTAATGCGTTGTAGCCTTCTTGCACTCATTGCTAGTAAATGTAATTGGGGGTTTGTGCTTCCATTTAGTTGTAGGTACATAATTGGAGACTTTCCTTCAACAAGTTGGTTCCTGCATACTGTGAGTTGGAGCTTGCGCAAAGAGATATTTATTTGTTCAGGTTGGTCCCTGATGTTTAGCAAGTTAGTTCTTGTGTAGATATAAGTCTTTATAGGTTGGTGTCTATAATCACTAGGTTGATTCTTGCAAATCAGGTTGGCATATGAGTGAGTCGGTGCTCATACTTTCATATTATTGTCTCTCACATATGAAATAACACACACACACACACACACACTTTTATATAAAGTTATTTCTACAGATTATCTGTGCAAGTGTGTCCTTTATTACGTCTGAATAAAAGTTTTTAAAGGTACACATTTTTGTTAGGGGAAAAATAGTATATTATGTGCAATATACTTATTCATTGACCTCTCATCATATAATAATTCCAACAATTGGTATCAGAGTGGATGCCTTCATTAACATTTTAACCACTAGAATATTGATCCTTGTGTAGAAATAAACAAGGAGCAAAGACTTTCCACCAACAGAGCACAACGATTCACTAGTTCTAATTACACCTTCTCGAGAAGAAGAATGGAGGAATATTTACAATCACTTGGGGTAGATATATGGAATTCATTGGTAAATGGAAACACAAATCTTGAAACAACTCCAATTGAACCTACGCATAAAATAATATATGAGTATAATGTAAAAGCAAGAAATGCCATACTTTGTGGGATGGAATATGTTGAATTTACTAAATTCATGCAATGCACTTTATCCAAGGTGATTTGGGATAAGCTGAAGAGTACCTATGAGGGAGATGAAAAAGTTAAAAAGGAAAAATTACAAACCTTTTTAGCCTTGTTTGAAACACTACAAATGAAATAAGAAGAATATATTGTATCTTGATTTCTACAACTTGATGAGATTGTAAATTCCCTCAAATGATTAGGAGAAACCATCGAAGAAGAGTTAGTTTTACAGAAAATAATGATAACCTTTCCATCTCGGTTCAACTCAAAAGTGACATTTTTATAAAATAGAAACAATATGGACGAGATGACGAAGGATGAATTACATGGGATTCTCAGGGCATATGAAATGATTATAGAAAAAGAAAATGACACTAGAAAAGAATTTGTTTTTAAGGACACAAAAAAAATAAAAATGTAGCAAGCAAGAACAGAAGGATCCATCTGACATATCAGATGAAGAAGAAGCAAACTTTATAAGAAATATAAAAAGGGAATGTGGTAAGTCTAAATGTAAGTTTCTCTTTAAATGCTTCAAATGTGGTGGAATATGCCACTCTTCCTCGAAGTACACTTTTAAGGAAAACAAGGATAGTGACATTGATAATGAATTAGACTATCAAGAACAAAGAAATGTGTATCAATGAAACATAGTAGAGAGAAAGAAGAAACTTCTTAAGGAAAATAAGAGTCTGTATTCCAAGTTGGACAACAACTCATCAAAGGAAGAGGAAAACCATGATAATACAAAATATGAAGGTAGCACAACCTTTATAACCACACCATGGATCCCAACATATTGAATCTATACAAGGAAATATGAAAATATATTTCATGGATAATATACACTCCTTTATGGTAGGTAATTGAGAGGACTATGTGAGCCAGACAATGGAAGTCTCAATAATTTGGAGTATTCACTTATTTGATAGTGACTCTAAATAAGCTTGGGATGATTGGAAGAATGGAAAACACAATCTCTCTTCTATATATTACATAGTGATCCAATCAATCTAATCGATTGTGATTGAATTCAAAGATACACTAGCGTGTGATGGTATGAATGGCTTAGACAAGTTTCTTTAGAAAATCGACCCCTCGAGTGTGGAAGAACATAGCATGGACATCCTGGATACAATACTAAAAAAAAATCTCACAAGATGTTGGGAAACACATGGAAATCATCTTCCTAACTGGAACACAACCAGTTAGCAATAATGATCAGGTTCAATCCATCTATGCATGCTAACACAGTGGTGTATATCTACATGAGGGAGACCAATCCATACATCCACATTGACTTGTGTGAACATTGGTGGGAATCAAATAAATTGTAGCTAGAATAATGGGTTCATTAGTTTTTCATTGAGGTGGGACCTATCCCTAATTTTATGTACTTACATGAAGAAGATCACCTATCTCTTATCTTTTTGTGAGGTTCCTCTCTTCACTAGGTTTATCAAGCCAATTTATCATCTCTTCCAGCAATAAGTCTTGCATATAGTTCAGACCCAAACCAGGGTACACATAACAACAAACCACAAGGTATCAGAGAAAAACAGGGTTCCACTGTGTAACACAGGAAACTAGGGTTCCATACCACTCTGTAATACATAAAAACATGGTAACATAACAACAAGGGTTCCCATCCAAGGATAGGTGAAAATTCATCCTCATACGTGAATGGGGAAGAACAAATACTGAAGAACAACAATGAAAATCAACTACGAACAATGAACAACAACCCCTCCCCTCCTTCCTTCTTGTGACTGAGCGAGAAGGAAAGAATGAACTTGGGCACACATTTCCTGGGTGATTACTTGCCCCATAAGCCAGAATATGGGTTCCCAGAGATGGAAGGCTTGCTCAGGTATGACATCGACTTCCATGCCTCCCCCTGCCCAAGATATTAATGCCTCAACCAACTTCTGGAAGAATTGAATGATTGAGTGCAGAGGACGGAAAGGGTAGTTGAGGGTTTATGGGTTCTCCCATTGACATCTGGCCTCACCCTATTGGCTCAAGGGTTTGAATAAATCCCCTCCCTATTGCTTGTGAAATCATGCCCCCATATCTTTCATTGTAGTGCATATCTAGTTGTGGTATTTTATTAAATTACATATTTACATGATATCTCAAAATATATTGTGCCTAACTAGCACTATAACCTTCAACATCGATCTTGATCACCGATACACAAACATAAAATCGATGGCAGGGCCTTGGACTTGAGGTCCTCGCCATGAATTAATAACCATATTTACATCATGTACAGATTAAATACCATGGGGACAAAATTAGGGTGTTACATTCCCCTGTCCCTTCCTTGGCACTGTCCTTAGTGCTCTACAAAATTGAACAAAAATGATGTGCCACTCTCATGTCATCCTCTAGCTCCCATGTAGCCTCATTAGGACCATAGTGCTTCCACTACACCTTTACCTATCCGACGGCTCAATTTTGAAGTACTCTGACCTTCTTTTCGAGGATGCACAATGTCTCGGTTTGGAACTCTCTGTTGGGTTCCACCTGGATCACATCCCAATTAATCACATGGTTAGGATCATGTACATATTTCTTAAGAAAAGAAACATGAAAAACATTATGAACTCTAGTGCTAGAAGGAAATGCAATTCTATATGCAACTGGCCATATTCTTTCAAGCACTTCAAATGGCCCATAATATCTAGGTGACAACTTGGCACAACTCCCAAGCTTCAGGGAACTCTTCCTTGTCCTTACTTTAAGATAAACATGATCCCCAACACTGAACTCCCTGTGCACTCTATGCTTATTTGCATAGCTCTTCTGTCTATCTTGGGTTTCTTTCAAGTTCTACCTGATCTTCACAACCTCTTGCTCCATTTCCTTAAGCAATTCTATACCAAGCACAATCATGTTCACTAGGTTATCCCAAGCCATTGGTGTCCTACACCTTCTTCCATAAAATGCTTCATATGGACTCATTCCCAATCATACTTGTTGTCCATTATTATATGCAAATTCTACCAAGTGTAAATAATCCTCCCACTTGGATGGTTTGTCCATTACATACATTGTAAGTACATACAGGTAAGGTACATACATGTAATTTTATGTCCATATATGTATGTGGATCAAGATGCTCTTCGAAGTGCCCCCATAATGCATGCATTGCAGCAAAGTGGATTGCTTAAATTCTTTTGCACCTCACCTATGCTATCCAATGTCTTCTTACTGGAGTTTTTGATAAACTATTGGGATCATGATCTTGGTGCATTTGACCTACAAGGTGAAATTCTAGAGATTACCTTAGAAGACATCTATTTCATATCCGGTTTGTCATGACGGGGAGCTCCGGTTAACTTTGAAGGTACCGGTAGAGGCTGTGAACTTCTAAGTGTGCAGAACTATATTGACACATACTGTGCGGCTAGTATGCGAAAGAAGGGTACTTTCATCCCTACTTGTCATGTCCCCGTCCCTCTGACCGGCGAAGAGGACGCGATGCAACACATCAACACAGCCGGGAAAATTGCCCCATGAACATTGATAGAAATCAAATGCTGAAAACAAAGGCCTAAACAACAGGCATAATTCATCATACAAGGATGCACAGTCCTTCAAACAATCAGCGGAAGCAAACATAGACATTTCCAGCATTAACCATCAATATAAATTACAGAGATGCAGTAAACAGCAGCACTTATCTCTTGATGAAGAATTCACCCGCAACCAGCTACGTCGCTGCAACGTTCCACCCAACCATAGGCCAGCTTGCTCCTCAATCTCTCAGCAACGCTGCCACCCCCGAGCTGGGCGTGATTCCTTCAGGATAAGGGTCGATTGCAGGATTATACATAGCCAAGTGGCACAACAGCAAAATAACACAGCTGGGTTTAACAGGCCTTCGCAGATTGGCCAAGCCAGCACATCCCAAGGGGACAACCACTGCATACCAGCAGCAAAACACTCCCTTCACATCCCAGTGAAGGAGCATCAACCGATAATGATCCCAAGCCAAGGGTGAGACACAGATCTAGCCTACAAGGCAACTCTGAGTTGGTTTTGGCCCTAACGTGGCCAAAACAACTCAGCTGCAGCCCAAACCAGGGTACCTCAGCAGCTCAATTTCATGATAAAAACAGTGACAACAACCACAACCCTCAATAGGGGAAAACTCATCCAGCAGCCATGGGAAATTTAGACGTAGACCACAGCAAGAAATGGCTCACTACGAGTGCACAGTGGCCCCAAACGTAATTGGGCACCACAACCAACCAAAACCGTAGGGAAGAGCACAGTCCCAAAATGAAAATCACTGAGCACGGCTCACAACATAAAAACGACTCAGCAGCATCCAACAGTCGTGGAAGAAATGACAGCAACCCAAATCGTGGGGTGAAAATCAACAGCAAGCATAAATCGTGGATTAAAAACCACGGTCTGGACACATACCAGGAGAATTCAGGCCCTTGAGGCCGTTCTACCTTCTTGCTGCGTGCACAAACCAAGGAAGAGCCGTGAACAGTGTGCGAGGAGGAACAAAACATACCATCCCAGCCTGCGCGTGAGGAAGAACTGACTAGGCGTGGGAGAGACCTGTGCGTGAGGGTGAGCAACAGACCAAAATCGCGTGAGAGTGTAAACTGACCATGGAAGAGTGCGTGAGTGAGAGGAATGGCCAGCCATGGGTGGAGTGGGCAAGTGGGTAAGGCTGACAGCCTGCCACAACCACCACCACTTCAGCAATAAATGCCCTCAGCCATAACTCCTCAACCACCAGCTGAGCATTAAAAAGGTTGACAAGGGAAGATGGAAAATCAACAAAGGTGGTAAAACCACAAGGTAATAAAACATGGGTTTTTCCCCCATAACCAAGGTTTGACATCCCCCACCCCTTATCCTTTGGAACCATGCCCTTTTCATTCAACGTTACACTGCCGTAGCTGGTTCTGGTTTATTTTAATTGATGTGCGGGTTTACATGATGCCAAATTAAAATGTGCCGGATAGCACAACATACCATCGGCAATTATCCCCATTGCCGAAACATACACAGCCAAATCGATGGTGGGGCTTTTGCCTTGAGCTCCTCACCACGATTAATTACAATATATACATCATGCAAACGGGGTCAAAACCGGGGACATTACATTACCCCCCCCCTTGGAATAACACCGTCCTCGGTGTTCCATCACATATATACAATATATATACAGTCGCACATCAAAATTTTCAAAATTGCAGATCTATACCATGTTCAATCATCTACTTTGAACGTTCATGACCAAGCCTCTCGGCTTCCATGGACTTTTCCTGCTGGTTCTCAGCTTCTTGCTGATCCCGAAGTCTAGGAACTTTACGGCTATTGCCTTCATCATGTTCCCTCATTGGACAGTCCCGGCGTAAATGATGTCCTCCGCATCTCCAGCATCTCACTGGCTGCTTCATCATTACCTGCTCAATTTCCTTTGAGTCTTCATGCCTGGACCATTTCTTATTGGGTCGCTTGGACGAATGTCGCATTGCTGATCCACCTTCCTTTCCTTTGCCGATAGCTCCTAGAAGGCTTTTCACCTCCCTTTGCAAACCAATAGAGTCTTGCAAAATCTGGTGGTTCATTTCACTCTGCCTTCTCTGTATCCTGAGCATATCCTCAAGAGTCTCTTGGGTCTTGGAAATCACTTGAAGGAGACTTCCAGCCAAGTCCAACAACTTTTGATCTGCTGCCATAATCAACGTGCACCACCTGGTTTCACTTTTTTTTTTTTCACCTGTGAAATGCACCATTGAAATTCTATCAGACCAAGCATAATATAGATATCAAAATCAGTTGGTTAATTACCCAGTTTGGCATGACAGTCCAAGTCTCCTCAATGAGGCTTTCATATCTTTCATGCCTTCCCCCAACAGGCACATGAGCTCATTCATGTCCATTCTTGGGCAGGGAATTAACTATTCCAGCATTCACAAATTTGCTTAAGCAATTACATACATTTCATTCTCAATCATACATGCATTCAACAATCCTTTGTTTTCACAATGCATAAACATATATACATATATATATATAATCAAAAGGCAAGAGAGAGCAGTAAGAGATTTCCCCCTCTTTGTTTTGTTCCATCCTGGAACCCTCGCCATCGCAGTGGCTTTTCATGCTCTCAGCCTCTTTCACTTTACCGTGAATGCTGGACCAATCTTTCTTGGTCATGACACTTAGTGTCTTTGGTCTATTCCAGACCTCTAAACCATGGAGTCTCTCCACATGGTTTGTCTCGGCTGCTAGGAATCCCCCGTCCTACTAGCACCTTTTTCATTACCGCTCAACCTGAGCTTTCCAGGACAGTCACATGTCCCCATGCATCTCTAGGATGCTCTCATATTCCTTGCTCCAGCGATACCTATATCCAAACATTGAATAGATTCACATGTTTAGTTTATTCTCATTAGTTTCATCTCTAGAACAAGAGCTTAAAACATCATATCCAAATCATATACACATATATATTCATAAGCAAGATAATCCAATACTTATCTGTATTGTGCGTTTCCTCGTTCGTCCACAGGATCCTGCTTCGCTTTGCAAGCCTTGGGATCGCCTATGGACTCAAATGTTAGGTCAGCACGCAGGCTTCTCCTCAACATCGAATAATTAATGTCCAGCCAGTACATAACCATGTCAACTGGACTTGGAACTTTATCATGACCATTCCCAGGTCTAGGATCTACTATGGATCCTTAGGCATATCACAGCCCATCATACACTCATGTCAACAATGAAACATACACTTATATCGCCATACACTTATACCAACATACACTTATATCAACAATACACTTATATCAACCATTTACCTTTACCTGTCAACACAAACAACACAAGCAATAAAAGCCAACTCATCAGCGTCATTGCTTCAAAACTGTAATCACATTTCATACCATTCACTATCAAATATTGAGACACCAGGAGTGCATCCACTCCCCAGAGTGTAATCAATATTGAAAACCCTTTCATGACTCGACATCGGAAAAGTGTGCACTCTCTTCCGGTGTGTGCCATGTAGGTCCTATTCTTACTCAAGCAATCGGTCATCATGGAAATAAATCAAAACATGTTCTACATATGGAATTTAATAATTAAACATGCATATTCATAGAAAGGGTCACAGAACACTTATCCATTTTCTGTCGTAGTATGCCTTTGTGTCTGTCAGGAACCGTCAAGGAACTGGGAAAAACCGAATGCTAAGCTGGTGAGCTCGCTGTAGAGCTAGGAACACCTACACCAGAACTAGCCTGACTTCTATAACACCCACACACACACCCAGCACAAGGAATCAGTCCCTTCTCTGCTACACAGTCCCTCAAGCCCTGCATCCCCTTCTAGTGCTATCCCGGGGTTGTGGAGAAGAAAGCCAGCCCTCTAGCTCTGTCTGTGTGGTTTCCAATCACCAGGTTTAAGCAAACCAAGACCCATCCCTGTTTCCCGTTTACGTTTCATATTCACACCTGTCTCACTGACATAATCCAAACCATCTCACTCATGTTATCACCAAACATGCAGTGCAGATGAGACATTTTCAAATGTCTAATGGAGTTTCACCCGAACCCCATTTCCAAGATAAGGGAAAACCTTCCCATGAAGTTTGGCTCTTGCAGGTCATCACACATGATCTTCCTGTAGTGTGTACTCCTGACACATTCATCAAATAGCCAAACAGTCAATCATCACCTAATACCACAATCCAATTGATCATTTCGTAACCAAGCAATGACATTAGCAATTAAATTCAACAGGAATTTGGGATTCTATCTACTACATAAATTGACTTGCTCATTTGTGGGTCTCTTGTAAGCAGC